>VXAD01001101.1:0-38706 GCA_013399195.1 Dicrurus megarhynchus
CTCGTTTCATTTATAACACTATTGATCTTCCAAGTTACTTGTTTAGGATTCGTAGATATGACATGGGACCCCAAGGAAATTAATCCCTTTCTGAAATAATAACTAGAAAAAGCAGGAACAACTTTGAACATATTAAATGATGTTAGATATCTATGATTAGGCATCTGGTGGGATTCAGCATGCTGTAACTTCATGTGTCTACAATGCCTTTATGTGAACTTGTTGCTTGAGGTACCATTGTGCTCAAGAAAGATTAAAGGAAGAAATCACCCATAAGAATTTAGTGTCCTTTTAGATGTTCTAGTATGTGAAAGATATCATTTGACTTGTGTGACATCATGCTGACACAAGTTTTAAGAGAAAATCATAGCCCTTGCATATCTAGATAATCTAGGATACTTGAAATGGCACTGAAATTGATAGCATTTGTTTAAGCTGTTAATGTATATGTACCATATATATGTGCATGTATATATGTTTGTATGTACACTTACATATGAAGAAACTCTCCAAATAGCCTAATAATGTTGAGTGGATAAGCAGTAATATTTTATAATTAAAAAAATACAGGAGGAAAGAATGTAAAACGTGCGTATATGAAAAATGTGTTAATATACATTGCTTTGTGTTTGCAGAAAAAAAATATATACGAAGAAAAAAAGAGAGAAAAGTAACACTGTGTGAGAGATTGAAATGTTAATGGTTACTGACTCCAGCAATTGGTCATTTGCAAAAGCAGCAGGGTGCTTTGCTGAGGCCAGGTTTGTGCCACCCACCCCCCAACCAAGGAGGAGGAGAAGAGTTTTAAGTGTGTGGTGATGAAACCTCTGATCCGCATAAGACAGAGGGGGTGAGTACCCACCACCGGAGGCTACAAACTGGGATTTGAGCCAGATAAGGGAGAAGACTGATAAGAAGCAGACCGTGCAGAGGGGGGATGGTGGCTTTTATCATGCAATGTCCTCTCTTACACAGTTGGCTCACTCACAGAACTGTTTATATATTTACAAACACTGATCATTCAGTGTAGTTTCACTCTAATCCGCCCCAAGGGATCTTTTAACAAGAGCCTGAGTTACCCTTGCCTACAGGGCTGTGTGGTACCTTAAATTTGCATAAGAGATTATTCTTACACTTCTTTTTCTCCCTTTTTTTCCTGCTACATTTCAACCCATTTAAGGAATAATTTCTTTGGTGCAGTATCCACGTTTGAGGAAAGTACTAATCATACCCACGGGTAATATAAATCTACTAAATGGCATTTCTCATGGACTTGTACAGAAAACAGGTACACTGCTGAATATGTAATTCTCAAAGAATTTTGTGCAAGCAAAACAGCTATCACTATAGAAATACTGAAATCCTCTGTCACATTCACTAGGGACAAAAGGGGTTATGTGAAAGAAAAAGAACAGAGATCCTTTTGGAGACTTGTAGACTGTTGATATTGTTTGAAATGCTCAGTGTGTCAAACTTATTGATCAAAACATCCTGAACAACTATTACATTCTTTGAAAATAACACAAAGACCTTGGTAAAATGTATTGACTGATTATTTTACTTTGAAGTCACAGACTGCTTCCTCATGGTGTATTGGCTTGCTACTTATTTTTCCTTGTAAGACATATTGACAACAAACATTAACTCATCAGGACCAGGCCAGTGATACTGAAGTAGGAATGAAATACAAATCCTTTTTTCCATCAGCCTGTGAAGTGTGTGTGTGTTTATGTGTAATCATGTTATCTATCTATCTATAACTACATATATTCACATTTTAAATGCATCCTAGCAATCCTAGCAATGTCAAATTCAGTTCACCTGTGCCTCATGCTGTACATTCTGCCCTCAGATTTCGGCCGAAGATGAGATTTAGCACATCTATTGGTTTTCCCAGAGACCTTTGTGATGATAACAGCTCTTCTTGGTTTCTACAGAACTGATCTGCTAAGCTGTTAAGAGCTGTTCTCTAGGTTCCCCCTACAGTCACTAAAAATAGGCAAAGTCCTCTGACCTGCTATATAAGCACATGGCTGTGGGTAAGCACACAGGGGCAGTGGGTTTTGGATAAAGGGGTAAGATAAAAGCGCATATAAAAAAAGAGATGAAATACAGAGGAGGGTAGGGTTGGGAAGGGAGACAAAGAAAGGCAGTAAGGCAGAGAAAGAAAGAGAGAAAGAAAGAAAGAGATGTGGTTTGTAGATAGTTTTTTCCCACTCTGAAAACAGGTTTTTCACTTTCTCTGCAAATTAGTTGTAATGCACAATCTGTTCTTGCAAATCTTTCTGGAAATTGGTTGGATGGCTTCAGAGGTCTTTAGTGATCTTGATCCCCTCCTACAGTCCATCCCCACTTCTCAGCGTCATTCCTGCCCTTGCACAGTACTGTGTTGCACTTATTTCCAGAAACAAGATCAAGGACGTCTGTCCAGAAGAAATGCTTGCTGTACCTCCACATGCCCCCCTTCTCCAGTCTCAACTTATTCTTTCTCACAGAGTTGTTATTACCAATGATCCTTGGTTGGCTCCACAGCCATCCAGCTATTGGCCCCTGTATTCTGGGATTCTACAAGACTGATCTCCATGCTGTCTCCTTCCTGCAGCTTTATTAAAACTTCCCACTGGAAATTTATCAATAAAAATGTTAGTAATATCTGTAACTTCTAATTATTGTGATGGCATCACAAGGAGTACTTTAAAGACATCAGGCATTAAAATGCAGACCATGGTATCTGCTGAGCTTTTCTCTCCTGGGAATCTAGACACAACGGAGACATGTCTGGCTTTAACCACTCTGCAATTATTTCTTTCAAAGTTAAGAACAAAATATACTCATTTGACTTTTTAAATTTGTTTAAGTTTCTTTTGGCTTAAACAATCACCCATAGGGCTTTTATCATTAATTTTTGCACAACAAATCGATACACAAGATTGGTTCAAAGTCACTATGGAATTTTCTGGAGAGTCTAGATTTTCACTAGAGATTGCCTTGCCCTAGGTAATCTATTTACTTCTCATCACAACATTTATAGATAATCCATCTCTAGTATCATTGTTTTTGTGAAAGTCATTGTTTGTTGGTAGGAGGTTGTTTATATTTGAACTGTGTCCGGGTAGCACCATTAAATACACAGTTTAAATCTCTTTCTATGTCATAGATGCTTACACAGATTAAACCGCAGCTTGAAAAAATCAGCTGGGTTTTAAACTGAACCTACAGACACAAATTCTGCAAGACATTTAACTAAATGCTTTGCTACTTTTCCATGTCAAATGCAGAACCCTAACTCTTTTCTCTACTGTTAAGGTGATGAAAGAGATTATTTTGAAAAACACAGTAGAGAAATGCCCTTAACAGCAAAATACTAAAAGTGGAAATATCTTTTCCCTGTGTTAATGTTCAGTTTGTTTCTGAAATTCTGGAATTCTTCTTAAACTTAGTGTATCAATGCTAACAAGATCAAAGCTGCAGAGATTTTTTTTCTTCTTTTTCCCCCTCTGTCGTCTCCTCTCTTTCATGACAGAACAGATTTTTATAAGTAGGACTTCTGTAAGTATTTTCGTTTTTGATAGCTACTCACATTGTTAAATATTACACAGTCAGCATTAACAGAAGAACATGCTTTTAGTGCACAGAACAAGAGAGAAATTACTTCAGAATGAGAGACACATGCAGCAATAGAATGAATACATTGTCATTGTGTTCTGTAAAAGGTTTGTTTCTGTTTAGAAAATAAATCTCAACATATTAAGTCTAAAAAGGTGTTCTGCTGCTTTGTAACAGTCTGGTGCAGCCAAGGTATTACTGTCAACAACTCACTTCATGTAAGAATCTTATGATTTTATGCATTTTCAATTAGCAGATATATTTGGAAAAAGATGAAGGGAACTCCTTTAAGGGAGGTTATAGGTGCAGTATTTCTAAGTTGCAGTTTTTGAGAGGACTGTGCTCGGTTTTCTGCTATTGCTCGTTTAGATTGCCACACAAGCCACAAGAATCAAACCAAGGGTCACCAATATACAAGTCACATAGCAGGGACATAGATAGATGCTTAAAGAAAAGGAATAACAACAAAAGCAGAGGTGATATTCTGCCTCATATTCTTCCATTTTTCCTCTCATTTTCACTTGAGAGGATTTCCTGGGCTGGATCTTGTTTTTTACATTTTGTCTCCCTCATTGTTGGGGTGGTTTTTTTTGGTCCAACATGATCTTTTTGAGTGTATGTCATTTGTTGCATCCACAAGGAATTCTTTGTAAGGAATTCACATGATTATTATCTACCGACTGAAGAAATAATTATTGGGTTTTTTTATTTATTTAAATGACAGCGTGCCTACCTGAAGGTTTGTAGATGTCTCTTTCTTGGGTATACCCATGCATGGCATTCTGCTGCCTGACGTCATGGAGCCATTTCTGAGAAAACTTACTTACAGAATTAATTGTGTGTTAACTGGTATGTCTCAATGCCAGTGTTTGTCACTACTGCTCCAGGATCTGTGTTGATTTCAGAATGTAGCTTAAACCTATATTTCAAATTCTTGTTCATTTTGTGGGGAATATTTCTATTTTAGTTTTTAATCATTCATTGGCTGTGCATTTTTCATCAGTTTTGCAGAGAATATTTAAAATCCTCAATATGAACATCAGCTGCTACCAAAGTGGTTATATTTTTCCTTCTGGGATGCTCTCACAGCTTTGGCTGGCAGAGCTACTGAGAATATATCCTCCTATGCATTCTGAGTCAGAGTAAGGCAGTAGAAAGCTACCAATAGAGTGTAGTCAATAAGAAAACCTCAGTTCTCAAACAGATTGGAAAAATTATCTTTAGTGATCTTTAGAAGAAGCTGTTAGAGAACCTATTACTACAGGCTTCCATTCAAGGGGAGCTTTGATAAGAATTGACCTCTGGGGCCAGCACTAAAGATAATGTCATTATTTGTTAACTTAATATTCCCTTGTTCTAGGTTAACTTCTATTAAGTGCTTTCTATGCTGTTTTTTACCTCATTAAAATAATACATTTCTGTGAAGCTCCAAGATTTACAGTACAAATTCACAAATTTCTCATTCTGGTTGTCTGTGTTCTGCTAAAGCACTTGGTAAAAATCACTGATATCTTGCTTCTGAAGGACTGAGCTTTCCTGCTGATGGGGAAAAGTATGTACCAATATTATTTGTGATTTCAATACTTGAAGTGCAGGTTGTTATGATTTCAATTTATTGGACTTCACTGGCTACGGTAAAAAGATTCGATGTTAGTTTTTAAGATGCACTTTAAAACCTTGAGAAGTTTTAAAGGGGTAAATGAACAGTAAAATGTGAATGTCTGTTAGCCTTGGATTATGCTGCTTGATTAAGCTGTTAATAACTGCTGGTCATTTTTAGGTAAAAGCAGGATCATCAGGTGCACAGCAAGTCAAAAAATGGTACTTAGTTCCTCTAGTATACAGAAGGTATAATAAAGAATCTTAATTGAATGTAATTGTGTTTGACTTGAAAAGACTTTTATAATTTCCATACTGATTAAAAATATTTCTTTTTCTTCCTTGACTATTGTGTTCCTTTCTCTTTAACTGAGCAACTATATTAACAATTATAACAACCAATAACAATTATAACAACCAATTAACAGTTAACAATTATAGCCATCAATGTTCCTCTGTAACAGTGGCTTTCAGCCTCCTTCAGCCCACAAATCCTGACAGAATTTAAACTGGACCCTTTATAAAAAAGTTCAGCCAACTGGCAGTTGGATTAATTGATTGTTTTTCTTACGTGTCTTTCACAGGCTCCATTTTTGTACTTCATAAGCCCTTACAAGTCCATGTAGCACTACTTTAAGAAACATTACTCATATTGTCCGTAATCAGCTAAACCAAGTAATTCAATCCAATTCTTTGTCAAAATTTCAGTTGGTCTTTCCATGTCTAGGATTGAATGAAATCTAATCCCTTATGTCTGAGTGACAATTTGGAATTAGAGCCTGAATTCACCATCTGCACCTTCTATTAGCTATTTATACATGTATCCTCCTTCACCATCTAGGCTTTGGGCATAGCATCATTCTGGTTTAATTTCCCATAGGTTATAATGTAATAAAAAAGTAGTCTTGGCAAAGATTTGCCTTAACATTAAGTGAGAACTTACCTGAAGTTATCTGAATATAGCTAAAGATCTCCAGAAAGCATTTTCCAGTGTATGATACCTTTGGTGATGTATGTTTTGTGTGATTTGACCAGTTCCAAGTGTGGTCCATGTCTGACAGATACGAATTCTTGCTGCACTTCCTGTTTTCCTTTGTCTAATGGCCTCCGTAGAGATCGTGTCCAAACTGTCAACCTCAGTCAGAAGGAGGGTGTATAAAATGGCCCACAATGAGAAGATTAAATCTGGACACTTGTTTAGACACAGAAGATTAGCAGAAGATAATAGAGACACTGTCTGATGTGCTTGAGAGGGAAGATCAGGACCATCTTGGTATCAAGGGGGCTGCAAACATTCTTACGAGAAGACATGCTGTTCCTCTGATCATTTGGCGGGTTGTTACACAAGAAAATGATTCATTTATATTTTATTCCATTGTATTATATTGTCCTCTATTATATTTTCTATCATTTTACCTAATTCTCCTCTTTCTGTCTTTCCTCTCATACTCATATTCACCCCCAAATCATAATTTACCTTCAGAGAAAATAGAAACAGTTTCCTATAAAACTAGTAAATTGTTGAGTTGTTTGACAATATTTGGTTTGGAGGCAGTATTTTATTATTAAAAAGAAGGAAGAAAAAAAGAAAATATAAAACTTAAAACAATTCACAATAAATATCTTAAACAAAAACATGGGTCTCAGAAGCATAAAGGTATTATATCCAAAACTGCAATCTGAAAACACATGTGCCATAAATTTTCACATTTTCCTAACTTCCAGGTATAGTCCTTGGGATGAGCAGAAAATAGACATTTGAACATGTTTCAGTAGTCTGGAAGTATAAGTCCTGACATTCATTTCACTCTGTCAAAGAAGCTTTCATGTTTTCAACCAATATCTATTTCACAATAGAATATCCAAACCATTCTGGGAGCAGCGAAAAGAACTCACATTTGGTATTGTGCAGTATATAATACATGCTCATTGTAGGCCTGTGAACTTTTCTATGAGACAGATGCATGCTGGTTTATATTGTTTTTGCAGCATGTAGAACACACCACTGGGTCACCCACTGCCTGCTTTAGTGTCCTAAGATTGATCTATAAAGGCCTTCTTCTACTCTCTACATTCAAAAGGATAAATAAACAAGTGTATGGAATAAATCTACCTTACAGAGATATCCTAGTCTTTGAAGGACAATTGAAGGAATTATTCCAACATTCTTAGTGAGTGCTTCTACATCTTTTCTCTCAATGTCCTGGAATGTTTACAATATTTCTGTTAATTAAAACACCCATAATATTACACTCTTTAAAATCTCTTCTGAATGGCACCACTATGAGCAACTCTGTGAACATTACAAAATGTGGATATACCTTATTCATGGCTCTGGTTTCAACTTTGGTGGCAAGACATCTAACTACTAGAAGTATAGCTATATTTTGATACCTAAATATTAATTTTCTCTTTCTAACCAATGGATAAGAAACAGACCCCATTCAGAAGCATTAATTTGTCTTTTGATTGCTGGTGGAATTTCCAGATGTTCTATCACTTAGCTGTATATTACAGTTAATAAAACTTATTAATGTGCAAGGTATTTTTTAAGCTCAGGTAACAGATTATGGTCAGCTTTGTTTCATTAAATGCTTTTTAATTTTTTTGAAGTACTAAGGGATAAGGCAAAAATATGCTATGGAGAAATATGACAAATAAATTGAGGAAAATTGTCTTTGGATTGTCTTTTACTCTTACAGTTAAATGCATGTGTTATGCTGTTACATGCCCAGAAATCCTTCATTATGTTGCTTCACAGGATCATGAGAGCTCAATAGTTTATTCATGTACCGTAAGAAACATTTCAAGGATGTTTACCAACTATAACTAAAAAGGATAAAACATACTTTTTCGTGTCTACATGATCAATAAGAGAAAAGTCCAGGTCAGTGGTAACAATGACCTGTAATGAGAGTTCTCCCTTATTGCAGCATTGCTGGCAAGCTAAACCTCAAGGCAGGATGAGGGAAAAAAAAAAGGAAAAAAAAGCCATTGTGGTTATTCTAGTATTTTTTTTCCATGTCAGACTGTGGAAACCACAGCTCAGCTTGGAGAAATGACTAATAAATATTTGTTGTCCTTCCCCACAGAGAGCAAGAGACAGACCAGGAGTGAGAAAAAAGAAAACCACAAATCATCCCTCATATTTTGTGGCCCAGTCCTAACACAAATTGTAATCAAGAAGAAAAAGAAAGTCTTCTAGACTCTTCTTTCAGGGATTAAGCAGTGTTCTTCACACGTTGTCTGTTCCTCTTTCTTCCAGATTCCCCTCTATACTTGCTAGAAAGATGACAGAAAAGGAACAATTTATGCTGGTTTAGAGCTCTTGTGTGATAACTTTCACTGCCCTTATTCTGATCTGCCCAAGGTTACTGTATACAAACCTTGTGACTTTTAGAAAGTCAGAACAAGACACAGAAACTGACAAAACCTGGGGCACTCCATTCTGGAGTCTCCTTGCAGCACTTTTAAAGAAATTGAATCTTTTTTTTTCCTTAGATTTGAAATAGATTTCTTAGGTGGTGGAATATTAGTGTAGCATAAACTCTGGAAAGAGCAATACCAAAGTTATAATTTCAGCTTTAGAAGCATCTTGGAAATAGATTTGAATAGAAATACTTGAATAGAACATACATCTTTAAATAATTCGCAGTTCAGAGATATCTAAGGATTTAGTCTTCACTTTTTTTTTTCCTTCTTCCTTTTTATACCATGCTATGTGGTTACAGCAAAATTATTAAGTCTTTTTCTTCTAGCTTTAGTAATACCAAGGGGACTAAATATGATGAACAATTTTGGAGGCTGATCCATCTGATATTAGAATATTTATTTTAGGTTGTGTTTATCATGGGGTAAATATGATACCTGGTGCACCTTGGAGGTTTTTCCCTGTTTCTCAGGCAAAAGAATTTGTTAGATAATATGTCAATTCTTATGCAAGGGTTTTATTTCAGCGGAAGTTAAAAAAAAAGAGCAAGAAGAGAGAATGTTTATTGTTCACTTTTGAACTTCATGTTATCCATTAATGACCATGATCTGCCTAGAGAAATGTGTTTGCTTTTATCTTTCTCTATTTCTAAATGAGGTTAAGGAAATTATTCTTAAAACAGTGACGTTTTAAG
This sequence comes from Dicrurus megarhynchus, assembly GCA_013399195.1. NCBI lineage: Eukaryota > Metazoa > Chordata > Aves > Passeriformes > Dicruridae > Dicrurus > Dicrurus megarhynchus. The sequence continues at coordinate 9,330 of VXAD01001101.1, forward strand.
ATTATTGCCTTTAAACTTTTTTAAATTACAGAAGATATTTATAAAAAGACTGTATTTTAGTGAGGGTTTTTTTTTAATAAGTCTATTACTAATAATAATTTCTTATTGCCTTAGTAATAAATTTTCTACCATGTTAAATATAAGGTAATTCAGTGACCAAAAAATACTAAACAGATTCACTAGTCCTCTTACAATAGAAACAATGGATTCCTAATCACTGAAACCTGTAAAATACTTGAAGTCAAAGGAAAGGCCACAGGCAAAAATAAACCACAAAGAATATTTTATGTACTAATATCTATATAATTAATTGCCACAGGAAAAGTTACAGCAACAGCAGTTATAAATTATAAATTATAATGGTAATAAACTTTTTCTTCTGCTTTGATAAGAGGCATGCTTCTGCCACCACCTGAACAATTTTTTTGCTGAAAAGCTGATGTTTTTCTCTTCTGTTTAGAGAAAGAGCAGAGATGTAAACATTGGGGATATAACAGAGCTTTGAATTCTATTTCTTCTGAAAAAATATATCTGCACAAGGAAATCTTGCTAGTATATTTATTGTTATAGTCAATGAATGAATGATCACTTTTTTTTTGATTCTAAATCAATAGATTTTAGTGTATCTGCCTTAGAAAGTCTACTTCTACTCCATAATTTTAGAAGGTCTTTGACCTGGACCTCTCCTAATTTATTTTAAAACAATTTGAGCTGATAGCATTGGTGCATATATCATGTGGCATTCATCACTGCTTCATTGTAGCTGGTTTATCGAAAGGAACATGACCATCAGACCATTCAATTAGAAATTTGCCAAATAAAATGCAAAATTATATGGTGTCCTGGTGAGGGCAGCAAAACATTCAACATACATGCTTTTAATAAGCCAGTTGCTGTTCTACTCACACTAATTCTGAAATTACAAATGAGAGGAATGCATGTTTTTTGATTTAGCAATATAAGATAGGAAGGTGCATTTTTCCATATTTTTTCAATCACTGTGTTTGTCTAATACTAATGATAAAATATAATTTATTTCTTTAAATAACATCCCAAATTATAATGTGTATGCAGATGAAAACAGATTCAGTATTAATCTCAAAGGACAGTGGAAAAGTTGGAAGCAACCTGAGGTTTTTTTCCTTCTTATGGCTTGACATACAATATTAAAAAATAATTGAACTAAGTTTGGCTGTCTCCTACAAAACCACATTATAATTTCTTGATTGAGAATGACTGTTAAAGTAATTCTTTGAAAAATAATTCTGATTTTCTGGAAAATATAAAATGACGAAGTATTTTATGACCTGGAAAATATAAAATGATGAAGTCCTGAAAGTAAATCTCAAGACCTAAATAAATAAGTAAATAAGCAAATAAGTAAGGAGAAATTTACTCATCTTCTCTCCTTTTTAGTGATTCTTCCAGTAACCTCAAATCATACATTTTTATTTCAGGTAGAAACAACTATTCAAAATGGAAGTCAGCTACCAGTTGACAAATATTTAGTATTATGCAAACTTTAATGAATAGTTACCTTTTTTTTTTTTATCTCTTGAAATGGAAAGAAAAATCAATCTGTATACCCAAACTTTGTAAATATCTATTCATTTTGCTTATATGTGCTAAATTTGGATTCCTTTTTTTCTGATTTCTCTCAGAATCTGTGATACATATGTTGAAAAAAATGGTTTACATGATATGTTTTTATTAAAAGAAAAAATAATGTTTTGTTTTGTGCTGAGCAATAAGCAAAGAACATTTTTAGAGAAAATATGGGATGCAGTTATTGTTAAACATATTTGTTGGGCTTATATTTGAAATTATTTTCAACATTCAGCCTCAAACTAACTTAAAATATGAATTGCAATATATGTTTAAAAAATTATTGTTAAACATATTTTTTAGGTTTATATTTGGAATGATTTCAAACATTCTGTCTGAAACTAACTTGGAGTATGAATTGCACTTTATGTTTCAAATCTGTATGCAGCTCTGTGTGATGTAAATGTTTTGATTTTTTATGACGTGTGTTCTGTTTAGGAGAAGAAGAAAACAGTTCAGATTTTTAAAAGCTTTTCTTAAAAAAAAAATTGTAAGCTTTGGTTTCACAAATATAAAATAGCCAGCAATTTAAAATGATACATGGTTATTCAGTTCTTAAAATGTCACTGTGTAGAGGATTACTCGAATATTTATTGCAAGATTACTTATTTGCCCTCTTTTTTTTAACTGTTTTTTTCTTGTTGTTTATCTAACATTATAAAAATTATTATTAAGTAACACTCCTGAGGCTATTATTTGTAAGGGTGAAGAGGAATAACTAAAATATATTTTTAAAACATGTACAGGTGTAAAGGTGTAAATCTTGATACACGTTGGTTCCTTCAAAATTATTTTTGAAGTACTGTACAACGTACTTCTTAAAGAAGGATATTCATATTATTTGAAAAATTAAGATATTAATAGTATACCTACAGAAGTAAATAAGTAACCTGATGGGAAAAAGATAAAGTTTTGACTCATATGGCCAATCTGCCATCTTTCAAAATATGTGGCAGGTAAACTGCTGCAGATTAGCTGCTTGCCATAATATTAAAAATTAAAATAGTATTTTTTTCTGATTGGTTTTCTAATCACATAATGGTTTACCTGAAATTTCTAGCTTTGGGGTTTTCAGAAAAAAAAAAGAGGGAACTAATTAAATCTAACCAACTTTTAGTATTAAAAATGTTATATTTTTTAAATACATTAAAAAAAAAAATTAAGAGATTTCATGACTACAGTTGTATAATCCCCACGCAAGAGTAGAGTTCTCTCAGGGAGTATCATTCATCCTCCTGTTCAGACTATTACCACTGATAGTTGTACTTGCTCTCTCGTAAAATGAAGAGCAAATGGATAGATGGACTTCAGGATAGCCTGTGTGTTAGAACTTCTCTGTGGAAAAGCAGACAAAGACTTAGCAGAGGATTTTTTGACGTGGTGCTGCTCTGTGTTCTTCAATGAAGGGTTTCAGAGAGGTGAGGGTACTAAAGGGATCAAGGTGTGTTAAGAGAGGACAGAAACTTTATTGTAGAGGGCTTATTTGCTTTTTGATTTTTTTGCAGTTACAGTCTTCAGGCCAAGGAGAATAATGTGAGGAAATAGAGAGAGAAAAAGAGAAATGGAAAGAAAGATAAATTCTGCTAATGAAATCAGAGTTTCTATTTGTGACAAGTAATAAATCTCATTTCACCTTCCAGTCCTTTCTTTTCTTTTTTTTCGCTATTGAGGTCAGTGGTCAAGACTTCAAGCTAGCTTTGTGGTTTTGAGGAAGACTGAATGAAAAGGATAAGGTAAAACAAAATCAGTCATTGTAGAATCTGAAGGAAAAAAGAATTTGATTATTTCTATCCAAAGTAAAGGAGGGAGTGAAAAGTCATAAAAAGGCCTCTAAAATACTGAAAAGAAACAAAATTAATTCCTTCCTTCCTTCCTTCCTTCCTTCCTTCCTTCCTTCCTTCCTTCCTTCCTTCCTTCCTTCCTTCCCTATGTCATCCATCTCTTACCATTAATCATTCTGAAGGGACTGCAGGCAGGCCAGGCTGGGATATGTTGATACATACATCTTCACAGATAGATGCAAGAATTATATTTACAGCCATTTATACGCAGAACTATCCTATTTCTTCTTCCAGAATGCAAACCTTTTTTTTAAGACTTGTGGAACTGCCTCAGGCTGGGATTTGTGGATGAAATACACAGTGAAAGATGTCAGAGGTCCTAACCCTACAATTCATATTGGGACTTTATGTCCCTGAGCATGCTCAGCTGGAGAGAACTGGAGCCAAAAACAAGAGTATAGCAATTACCGTTCTGTGGCCTATGATGGTAACTAACCTTGCTAATGTCAATGGCACATGCTCCTCTTGAGGTCTACCTGACAGAATAGCTGTCATCCCAGGAAAATGAAAACATATGGGTGCTCTAGATAAGTAAGTCATTTTATTAAAATAATTTGCACATTTCTTTACTTCACATTCACCAGGTATTATGATATCTATATTTAGGTTTTCATTAGCATCCTTGGGGAAGTAAATATTCCTCCAACTCAGATGATTAATCTCTGCTTGTTTTCAGCTTTCCTTCTGACTCTACTTTTTGATAAAAAATCCCCAGTCTGATTTTAATCAAATGGCATACTTTACACTTCAGTACCTTGCTAATAAGAAGAAATGTCTGTCTCTCCCCCAGCCCTCTTGCATTTGCATTGATGAGTGGTGTTTTACACACCTTTTTGCTATCATTTGCACTGAAAGATAAGGGGTTTAACTTCAATTCTAAATTTGTGTTAAATCAGTTCCTTGCATGTTCTTAACTTTTAAAATTTTATTTTGCTGTACAATTATGTATTGCTATGCATATAAAACAAAAGGTATTCACACATTAGCATGTAAAAAAATATACAGAAGAAAATGTAACTAAACACTCAGAGTTGAGTACTACACAGAATAACTTTGCATTTAACAGTACAAATATCCTGTCTGAAAATCACATACAAAGAGTCCAAATTATTCTGGGTGAATATTTTTACAGGGTCATAAGGGAGAAGAGTGCTAGATCTTATTCCTACAGGAAACAGATATATGCATAGATGTTATGTTACCTAGCAACATAGGGCCCTATCTGTTATTTACTCCATTTCTCTGATCTTACTATAGTCGATGGGGGAAATATGACACACTTTAGGTGTATTGAGTCCTTAATCTCTGGTTCAACAGGTCAAGAAAGAAATGGAAAATATGTAGTTGTATATTTGGTTCTGGCTAAATATTATGAAAGGCTTACCTCCCTATTCATGGCAAGAATGAGTCCCTATTATTAGCTAATATTTCACATGAGTCAAAAATGCGTTAAAGTCTTTGCAGATTACATGAGGAAGAAGAAAACAAAAGTCAAAACAAAAATAATTTTAAAACTTACAATCTCAACAGTTGTAATTAAAGCCAGTAATCTTCAAAACGTTCTACTGAAGTGACAGCATGGGATAATAGTGTCCTTTTTTCAGTCTTAGAATACAATGAGTATCATAGGGAATACACTTGTAAGAAAAGCTATTAATGTCAGGAAACTTGTCAGAGAGTCATAACAGTCACAATTAGGAAAAAATGTGCCTACATTTTTCTTTCATAGATACAGGTATGCTTCCATAGCTCTGACATCGCACAGGTTTCTAAGCAAAGATCAATCACTCTCCTGTAAGAAGAGAATACAAAAAGGTTATGATCCAAAACTTTTCAAATGAAGCCTTTTCTGTGAGTTGACTGGGGTACGCTTGGTGTAGACTTTCAGGAAATTCTGATTTCTACATTCCCATGTGCCTGTATCTGTGGGTGTCTTCTGGATGTGCGTTTTTTTTTTCATGATGAAAAAGACGGTCAATCCCTCTGTTATTTTGGGTCTCCCAAGGATACTGATGTGGTTTTGTGGGCTTTCAGAGAATCTTGGAAGCACTCTAATCTTTTGCAAACTGGAAAATTCTCCACAGGCAAAGACTTCAGGCTAACTGCAGAATCTGTCATTAGTGGAAAAATCCCAATGACTTTGTGTGTGTGGTGTGAGTTTAGGGCCTGATCTTCCATCCATGTGAATCTTCTGTTTAGGACCATTTTTTATTGCTGCTGCTGAACATAATAGTCTAGAGGGTGATCTGGCTGTTCCTCAGATATCAGTCGGACAGCATACTGACACCTCTCTTTTTTGCATCCTGACTCAGGCATGCTTATCAGCAGAAGGGTTAAAATATAATAGCTACACTGGGCTGTTTAGGGTCTTTAATCCTTCCCAAAGCACTATAGTAAGTACTGGAGTACTTTATGGCCTTGTGTACAAGAAGTGCAGCAGACCTGATCTGAGGCTGGAAATACATTATGTGGTTCAAGTGCCTGAGAAAACATGGGGCTCAGTGAACTTGAGGACTATCTGAGGAATAAGTCACTACTCAGCCCTGAGAAAGGACAACAACTAGCACCAAAGGTTTTCAAAATCTTTAATATGAGAGCAGAGCAGCTTTGTCACATTGGTAGATGATGCTGAACACCAAGAGAAAATGGGTTATTCCTGAAACCAGCAAAAGCATTGAACCAGACCAATAGCCAAAACTGGCTCCCTACCTCATTAAAACAAAGTATATATTTACTTAAATAATTTCAATTCAGGTTAAAAAGCAAAAATTTTGAATATTTCTGTTCCCAAAGAAGACACAATATTTTTCTGTATTTGAAATCTTTTGTAGTCATTTAATTATTGTGTGTGTTTCTATTTACAATTCAAAGCAAAATAATTTTGGAATGAAAATGTAAACTATTCATTGAGAAATCTCACACTAGGATTGTAAGGTTTAGAAATTTGATCCTCAATCACCTTTTTATTTAAATACTTCCGTGAATCAAGACAATTAGTTAATTATTTCTGTTGTTAAGTTGGTGTTTTCTAATGGAAAATCCTTAGGAATTTTGTTTCCCAAGTGGAACCAGTCATGAGACACTAAGCTTCTACCTCTGGCACACTGTTTGCAGGGGACTTCTGTCAACGATATCAGACTTCTATCACTGCTGCTGTCTTGTGAGTGTAAACCCTAAGCACTCAATAAGCAAAACAATAAAACTACTGAAAATGGCTAATACTTGCATCTTAGGCCTTCACTGCCTTGCCTTTTAACAGTAATGCCTTCCCTATTCCTTTCCTTTCTTTCTTGTTATCTCATCTTACCTCCCTCATCAGTGCAAAAAACAAGGAAGATAATTCTGCCAGGCACCGAATGCCTTTGATTCATATTAAATTGAGGAGAATGAGTTCACACAGCAATTCTCCTGAACAGCTGTTGAAGTGACACGGAGGTCCTGTGTACTTTGGAGAGTCAAGCATTGATGTAGCTGCAGTTTCCCAGCTCATTTTCTGACAAGCAAGTTTTCAGATCAGGAGAAACAGTGGCAATAAGAACTTGCTTTGCTATACCTCTGCAGCTCCACCAGTGCCTGCAATCAGGGCAATTTATGAGTGCAAAACCTAAGGCCAAGTGACAATGCTTTGGTTCTTCTTTCCTGCAGTGGAGTCATGCAGACCCAAAGAGTGAGTCTCCTGGCATTTTTTGTATTAATTAAAAAAAGGAAAAAAAAAAGAAAAAAAAAAAAAAAAGGAAAAAATGAACATCTTCACAGTGTGTAAGATATGATACATTATTTCCTAAAATACAAAAGTACAAAGTTTTTCTTGGCACCTTTTACCCCTTTTTTAAATTCAGAACAGTGTTGTATGTAGCATGTTTCCTTTTTTTAAATGTTCTGGATTACTGCTGCAAAAATGCATCCTGTAATATTGTCTTACTAATTGCTAGCCCAGGAGGAGCTGAAAGAAGCAGCTTAGCAAAAGCAATCAAAATCCCTATAGTCCAGGAAACAGAAGGGGAAAGAACCCAAAACAAATACACTTCAGAATCCACAGTGGCAATTAGAGAAGATGACAATAAAAGGCAAGAATTATGAGTATCTGTATCACTGTAGTAGCCCTAAATTGTCATCAGCTGTCCTACTATATTTTAATTTTTTCAGTTAAACACTTTGCTAAATCCTTAGTACATTAGGAGGATAGGACCTTTCAGAAGGTCATTTTTTTTCTCAGATATTTCACAAAGAGACTATTATGTAGAGTGGACAGTTAATTAAAAATAATTGAAAATTGCATATAGTTCTCAGGAATTATGAAATTAAAAAGAAAATAAGCTCTGGTTATTCTGCAAATTGAGAAGCATAACATTACCCTGAGTTACAGTAACATGGTCAATTCTTACAATATGATGAATTATCGTTCAATGTTTCAGATAAAGATCAGCTGGTAAACTTTTTTAATTGTATGATTTTACTGAGCAACATTTACCACAGTCCTGCAAATAAAATCAATATTCTTTGTGCAGTTAGTTGGTAAAAGTTGGGAGTAGATGAATCCGTGTTCAGTCCCAGCTAGTGAAGATAATATTTTGTGGATATCGGCTTCTTACTACTACTGTTACCAATATTGATCTTAGCTAACCACTGCAGTACACTGAAATCAATTCAGCTACATTCCTTGGAGTCACCTAAAACTAGAGCACTCCATTGTTGAATCAAGTCCATTGACTTGAAATAGCTTTATTTGCACTGGAATGTTAACAAGACACAGAGATAACACTTGAATGCTAACAAAACACAGAGACAAACAGGGGCATTCCCCCTTCTCATGGCTCAGAAGCACACACAAAAGGAAACTGGTGGTGTTTGTGCAGGAAATAACAGGATCTGAAAGAAAAGAAATCCTTTCCTCTATGTAGTTTCCTTTACATCCTAAAGATAGAGCATGTGGGAATATGTGGATCTACATATTAACTGATTTAACTGCAGAAGTATCATCAGTAACCTGAACCAGCCCTGGCTGGTGTTGGATTTAGTGTGACTTGGTGAAAGATGTGCTGTTTTACTTGAGGTGCCTCATACCCAAACAGGGAGTATTTTGTAAGTAAAGATCTAAAACATCCAGTGTGTGAGCATCCAGTGAGTATGTGTTGCCATGAAGTTAGAAGTCATCAAGCATGACCACCATATGTCATTAGCACTGTTCATTAGCACAGTTTGAATGTTGCTGCTGTTTGTGGGATTTATCAGTAGTAAGAGTAATGACTGTTAAGGAATCATTGAAAAACTTTTGCTTGGACTGGTTTAGCTCTTAGACAGTCATGCATTTGATAGTCTGTACTGTCCTCTATATTTTGCAAGTGAACCGAGCTGTCAGATGAGAAAGTGAGATAGCCCTAAGTCCTTACTTATGTGCCAGGAAGTAACCTCATATATTTACTTCTAGCAAAGCAGTAGAAATCTGCCTCCACTAAAATTTGATGGTGATAGAGTTGATACATCTCCTTATAGAAAATATGTCATTTTGGACAATTAGAGTTTAATTTAAACTTAATTTAAGTTTAGGGACTATTATTTATGCTATTTTATTTTATTAACTTATATGTATTTGTATCATACTTTTCATTATTATTAATTTGCATACATAAAATACTTGAATATACATATGTATATGTAAATATATACATAAATAAAAATGTATGCGTAGATGTTTTTAGCTATGTATATGCATATACAAAAGAGAATCTGGTGAGTTGCTGTGTGGCCTACTAACAAATATATTTGGTTGCTTTGTTCCTCAAATAGCTGAGTTTTTTTTGTTCTGCTGTGCCAAGATCCTTCCTTCATTATTAATCCACCTTTATCTGTGTCTTAAATCCAACAGGATGTAGAGAATATTGTACTGGAAATTATGCAGACTACAGATTTAAACGACCAGAAAAAAAAAAAAGAAAACATAACCCTCTTGGATAAAACCAGCATTCCTGGATAAATGCCTTTTTGGGGTGTTTTTAATTGGTTTTTTTTTTTTTTTTAATTGTTCCACTTGAGTGGCTGTTAAATATTTTTAGAGCACATCATGTACTTAGTGAATCAAAATTAGTTAATACTTTTGCAGTGGGATCTTTAACCTTTCAGAGTTCAAAACCACGACTATGTTCTTCTACAGTGTAAATAAAGATGCCAAAGCACCTCTGATTTCTTAAGAAGACTTTCACTGCAGCTTAAAGCAAGGTCCCTTCCTAAACAGAAACCGGTCTGCTGGTACAAATCTTTGTTTTAACACCAGTTCTTGCAGGCTGAATACATTCTTCCACTCTTCTGTTCTAGCTCAGTGAGTTTCTCTTTCTAGGGTCTTTGGGTTAGGTCATGACTATCAAGGCACATCCATCCCCTGAGTCTGAAAGCAATTGGCTGTCTTCCTGATCTGGAGCAGTTTGTGTCTCTTACTCTGTCCTGGGATGTTCACTGCCAGTAAAGAGAATGGGATCTCCTGACACCAAAGTTGTCCTCAGAGTAAGGATCAAGTCTACAAGATGTCATTGGGCTGCAAAAATATTAAACAAAACTCCAAGTAATTTTAATTTCTAGCTTGATACCATTGAGATGTGGTATTCTGCCTGTTTCTTGCAAGTGATAAACATAATTAACTTGTATATTGATAACTGCCAAAATATTTTGATTACATCTGATGGGATAATGTTGTTTCGCTTTGTTATTGCATATTTATTTTAACCAGAGACATCAAAGTTACTTCACATCTGTTGTCAAACTGAGAGGAATACAGACTTCTATGCAGATAAACAGATAGGATTCTTATCCTGCTGGCAACTAGGTTTTGTTTTTACTTTTATCTGTATTATTCCCAGGCAATGTTGTTACTAGGAAGTCATTTGAAAATATTTTTCTTTTACACATTTTAATCTTTAAAAAAGAATTACATTAATTTTCCTAGACAGTGAATACAGTGGATTTATATCTGTGCAACAAAAAATTAAGAAATAGCATATAGTTCTTTCTAATATTATCCCCCTTATCAATCTAGTTCTTGACCTAAAGACACTGCTAAAGACACTGCCTAAGCTATATGTTATTTTCTTTACATATGGGTGAGCAACACAATGCTTCATGTATTTAAAATCTTATTAAATTAATATTACTGTCCCAAACCATATTACTTTTTATAGTGCTGTTGTTTTGGTTTTCCTTCCCTCCTTTGCTTCTTTCCTCCTTCCTCCTCTGTCTTCTCTCCTCTCTGCCTTTCTCTCTCTCTTTCACACACCTACTCACTTTCTCTCCTTAAAAGACAGAAGGTCATGAGAAGAGGGAAAGCAACAAACAAAGCTCCCACCCAGTGAAAGTCTGCATCCTGTGATTTGCTTATTAGTTTATTTTTCATATTCATTTTTGGTTCATTTTTTATACTATAAATATTGTTTTAGAAATCAGTTATGTCAAATTCTTAAGAAGGACTTACTTCGCAGTATTTTACATCTTGGATTCAACTTTTTTATTTTTGGATCATAGAAGAAAATACATGTCTAAATGATATTAGAATTATCTTAACATCTGAAACAGAAAAAGAAAACAGTGTAGGCCAACAGCAAGTTCTTAAATACAGTTAAAAATAATATTCAATAGGCAAATATAGAATTAGCAATTTATGCAACAAATACATAGAGGTCAAATCCTACTGTGCATTTCTGTCAGAAAAGCGCTGTTTTAGCAATTATTCTGACTTCAGTTTTCAAACTCCTGCCTGAACTGAAGATGGCATCACCAAGCCAAAAATGTCCTACAGGCCTTTCTTCACATTGTTCAGAAATTTAAAAAAAAATCCAAAACCACCAAGACTTCATAGAGCTCTCTATTAGTTTGACTCTGAAAAGTACTGAACATCACTATTTGCCCAAGAATTCTCTGGGAATTGTGAATACTTTATGTCTTTTGGAATCAGCTTTCATATTAATTATGGTACAAAACCAACCGTACTGGACCCAGAAGAAAACCTCAGACCAAACCCAGAAACAAACACCAAAAATCCAAACAAGGACGTTTAAAGACTTGGAAACAGTTGCAAGAAACTACAATGTTGTTTGGGGGTTGTTTTTACCACTTACAGAACCTGCATTTTTGAAAGGATGTTTGGAATATAAAACCTGTGGGTGTGTATGTTTATAGGTGCACGATGGATAGATAAAATTAGCAGGTTTAAACTTCTATCAGTAGCACATCTATACTGGGTTTTTTTGGTTTTTTTTGTTTTTTTTTATCAAGAGAGCTCGTTCAGAGATTTCCTAAGGCTACCTAAGTGCTTTGCAAATAAATATTATTGCCCTGAACTACATGCAAAGATCAAAATCACTTTTTAAATGTCAATGAAATAAACATCACATATCTTCTCCTGATTTAATGACTAGGTCTGTGAGCATATATGAGTAATTTATATAAATTCTTAGCTCTTTTTCAAGTTGTCTCTGACTTGCAGGTAAGCTTGTATGCTTGTTCTTTGGTTTCATTCTGACATATGCAAGTGTCAAATCTTGGAGTAAGGGCACATGACAATAAAAATTTTAATTTTAATGGTCTATTTTCTAGAAAATTCACATTAGGGTTGGAGTTAAATATAGCTATGATGATGTGGATAAGCTTGAGTAGTGGGCCCCTGGGAATTTCATGAGGCAAGGTGCAAGGTGTTGCACCTGGGTCGGGGCAACCCTCAGTATCAACACAGGCTGGGGATGAGCACATGGAGAGCAGCCCTGCTGAGAAGGACTTGGGGGTGCTGGTGGATGAGAAGCTGGACATGACCCAGCCATGTGCACCTGCAGCCCAGAGAGCCAAATATGTCCTGGGCTGCATCCAAAGCAGCGTGGCCCTCTGCTCTGGTCTGATGAGACTCCACCTGGAGTGCTGCATCCAGCTCTCGGGTCCCCAACATAAGACGAAACACCTCTCTTATGAGAAAATGTTGAAAAAGTTGAGGTTATTCAGTCTGGAGAAGAGAAGGCTCTGGGGTGACCATGTTGTAGCCTTTCGGTACATAAAGAGGGCTGATAAGAAAGCTGGAGAGGGACTTTTTACAAGGACATGTAGTGATATTACAAGGAGTAATGACTTTCAGATGAAAGAGAGTAGATTCAGATTGAATATTAGTAAGAAGTTTTTTACTGTAAGGGTGTTAAAGCATTGAAACATGTTGCCCAGAGAAGCTGTGAATGTCTGGAAGTGTTCAAGGCCAAGTTGGATAGGGGCCTTGAGCAACCCTGTCTAATGGAAGATGTCCCTCTCCATGGCAGGGGTGTTGGCACGAGGTAATCTTTAAGGTGCCTTCCAACCCAAACCCTTCTGTGATACTATGATCTAACATGGTTTTGTAATAAATCCTAATTTTCAGGTTTTTTACACCTTTTTCAAACTTAAACTGTTAGTCTATTATTTTTTATCAATAAATTGGACTGGGTGTTTGGAAAATAAAATTACACTATAAAAAAGGAAGTCAAGAATTTCTAGTCTGCTAAAGAAAAATTTGAAACTTGTCCAGGAGGCCTTCCTGAGCAATGTTTTGCCTTTTATCTTCTTTGTGAAACCTTGAGAACTTCTAAGCCATAACAAAATCCCATTATATCTACTGAGCTAGGTGGTAATAGCTAAATTATAGGTTTGTATTACATGCAGACTGGACAGAGAGGCCATAATAAACATTGTACTATATTGGATAAATTGTCCATCTAACTGTATATCCTTTTCCTCATAGTGACCAATATTAATTAAGGTGGTTTTTTGCAGCACCAGGGAGGTGTACCTTGACAGCTAAAGGAGCAATTGAAGGACTGGCCTATTTTTTGTCCCCTGTCCTTTGTGTGATTTTTCGTTGCTGCTGCTGCTTAAGCAGATTACACATTGGATGTTTCCACACAAACTTACTAAAAGGTTGGCATTTTAGTGGTTTAGCTATTTATTAATCATTTTTTAATTAAGAAAAAGGACACATTCATCTCTTAAAAAGTAGCTGGAATCTCCTAGAAACAGCAATGTCATTAAGATGTAATTTCTTATTTTGTTTAAATCATTACTCTTTTAAGTATCCTTGACTCTTTAGATTGTCTGAATTTAAATACTACTTTGTCATAAGATTGAGATCTTAAAAAAGATTGATTTCTTTGGTGTCAACAAGATTATGCTAACTTATAAAGTAGATAATATTTCAAATGTTTGTATTAAATTGTGTATGGAAGAAAATACTCCTAAAGATTCACAGAAAATCATCAATTCAATGAATTTTGTAATAATTAGGAAAATTACTTCTCAAGCATAATTTTAATGAGTCAAGATTCAGAACAATAAAGCTATGGATACACATAATATAATCAATAAAATCCAACTTTTATAACAGTCATCAACATAGCACTCTTTCGTTTCACCCTTCATTTCTCTCTGATATGTTGGTAGAGCTGTAAAAGATAAAATAAATGAAGAGCCCTCTGCAATACTGAAAGGTAAGAAATAACAATGTAATGTTCCTTTTGTATATTTAGCCTTTCAAAGGAAATTTTGAACATACAACATAATGACTTCTGTTTATTCCACTTTAAAAAATAATTTCCTGTTTTCATATCGAATAACTTACTACACCTAGATGATAATTTTCTGTTCAACTCTTCTTGAAATACAGTAATGAACAAAAATATTTTGATGTTCTTTTTGTTCAAAAATGACTGAAAAAAACCAAGACTTTACAAAAAATATTAAAGTGTGTCTATATTTTTTAATAAAATATTATTTTTTATAAATATCTTCTTGATGTCAGTTAATCTTGAATGAGACTAACCACATCTAGATATAGTCATCAAAAGTAAGCTAGTTTTAGTATAAACTGATGTAAACAGTTAAGAGTCTTTGAAATAAAGTGTCACAAATAGTGCTTTCCCAACACAATTTATTCTACTTGTTTTGAACATATTTTAGTACAGTCTGAATGGTTAATTCCTCTCCACTGACTGTAAAGATGCCTTGGTGGGTACCTCAGACAGAATGCTGAAAGCTAAAGTTATCACCAGACTGCTGAAGTGTTCCATCTTAGATTTACTTCAGTTTGACTTTTAAAAGCCAAGTTTGAAAAGAGCAAAATATTTTATTTAAATTATTTAAATATGTAATGGCTACAAAAATATTTTGCAATCTCTCTGCACTTTGCTTCTGATAGAAGGTGGTAGAAATTATAGTAATTAAGAAAAAAAAGGTTTAATCTAACCTTTTTTTTCATAGCCTGGCAATGACTTAAAAAGAGATAAATCAATTGTTCAGAGAAATGCACGTCTACCCTTCCATCTCTCTAGATTTTCAGAAATCCACAAAAAGGAGGAGCTGTTACTCTGACTCCTCAGACAAAAAGCCTTATATTCTCACCTCTTTTTCACTTTGTTTTGATTTTCTTTACCTTTAGTTGACCTTCCATGGTTAGAATGAAAGTACACAAGTTATTGAGTCAGTCTTCAATAACTTGAACTTTCATGATGAGTGTCACAGGGAAGGAAAATGAAGAAGCGTGTCAGGGAGAAGGGAAGTGGGCCTTTCAGCACCGACCCCGTGTGACCTCCTGCAGATATTTCCCAGTTGTGGTGCTGGAGTCCTTTAGCATGCTGTTCCACATCCATAGAGAGGGCAGCACTACTGTATTTTAGTGGTGCTACTCACAGACAGGTGCTATAAAAATAAAAACGTGCAGTGGTTCGATTGCTGGAGGGGTATGTTTGGACTGTGGGATGTCTGTGCTGCCTTCACAGAAGGGTTAGGCCTCTTAATTTCTCTTGGAATCAATATACCTCTGTAAAGGTTCCTCAGATGTCTGGTGGCATGAACCACTCGTGTGCAGCAGAGCAGGTTAATGATGCCTGCTGACTTGACCAAGCCTCACAGATGTGGTTCAAATGCTGCACTCTGTGCACCAAACAAATTATCTGTTTGAGAGCCAAGCACATGAATCCCAGGTCACATGTATCCTACAGGACCATATAATACAGACCTAGTCTAGAGTTTATGAATATTTTTCCCAGTTATAAATACTGAAACTCTAGAATGTAAATAAATATTCATGTGAATGAAGGTAAAACAGTAAAATTGAACATTATTTGAGTAATGTGATAAATTATCCTGATTTTCCTTAGCCTCTCCAACAGAAAACACACCAGAAAAGCCCTTGGATATCCGAGTAAGCAAGCAACTTCCTTTCAAAGGAGAGAGTACAAGCCTACTTAATAAACAGTGGCCCAATTCTTACTGCAAGTATTGCAAGCAAACATCAAATAAGCTATTTTAAAGTAACTTCTGCAGAAGTTATGACAAATTTAAGGATTTTAAGTATCTATGTAGCTTATGGAGTGAGTATTTATGTGATTTAAATAAAAGTCTTACTGACAACGCAGTGACCTATTACACCCATAAAACTGAAAAAGATTGAAGAGGGCATATTTGGTATTTGTTTGCCTGCAATCTGAACATAAGCATAACTATTTGTGAAATACTACATTCTCTGATGTCAGTAATGGCACAACCAGCAACAAAGTGAGCACTTGGGCACAGGTACATAAACTGTTCATTTAAACATAATCTGTAATTGCAAGAGACAAAAGGAGACTTCTGTGATGTAACCATGCAAACAGGGTACAATAAAATTCATGTATAAGACATAAACTGAAGAATATGAACAGTAGTTATAGAACAGGCAGGAAACATGACTGGGAAAATGAGCAAGTTCTGCTCCTGGAAATAAGACAGTCTGTATTGGAAACAGATGAGATTCACTCTTTCTTTTGGGGAGGTTGTGAGGATCATAAAAATACCATGGACACACGAAAAAAGAAAGAAAGATAGATGACTCTTGACTTTGGCCCCATCTCACCCCTTCAAAGAGATCTTAAAACTGATCCTCAAACCTGAGTGCAGCCATCCCTGCTGACTACATGGCATCAGCTCTCTAGTATTGAATACACACAGCTACTGTAGGAGACGGTTATTAAGAACCACTTGAATATGCAATAATTATAACTAATAATGTATAATAACTTGCCATTGGAAAATGTGTGTTGTTAATGAATGCCAGTCTAGTAAAACACTAGATAGTGTTTTTGTCAAAGGCAATTTTTATATTGACCTTATTTCCCTTTTAAATACTCCCGTCACCATCACATCTAACTCCCCAATAAATGTGTGCATCAATATCCATATATACACACGTATACTCAGTTGCAAGAGTCTTATGTTGTCTTAGGTTACAATGTAAGATGTAACCAAAAGTGTGTATTCTATGTCTGTTAAAACCAGGTGGGGCAGTGTTCTTTCTCCCTTCCATGGCACATCCCTGGTAACTCTCTCAGGGGAATATCTTCTGTGGATGAGCCATCCAGCCTCACTGCATGACTCTTAAAATTACATCATCCCATTGTGAAATGCTCCACGCAGGGGGAGGAACCAAGCATTCCTACCTGGATATAATCTGAGGTTTGGAACACCACAGTCAACCCTTACCTACTGGATTCCCAGAGGACAAGGGTTACCACTGGACTTTCAGAGGAAGAGTAGACCCTTCTACAGGATCACCACTTCAACAGAACCACACCTATCACCTCAAGAGGACTGCAGCCACCACTTAATCAGACTGCTACCACCACCCTGCCTGGCAGGGTGTCAGGTTGTATCCTGACTCTGTCAGGTTAAGCCAGTATTTCTGTATTATTGCCTTGTTATATATACACTAGTAAAGAACTATTATTCCTATTTCTCACATCTTCATCTGAAAGCTGCCTGATTTCAAAATTATAATAGTTTGGAGGGAAGGGGGTTACCGTTTCCATTCCAAGGGAGGCTCCTGCCTTCCTTAGCATACACCTGTCCTTCAAACCAAGACACATGTGAAATTGCATTTTAGATTCTGTATATTTTACACAATAGCTTAAAGACATTAAAGTCCAGATCCACCCAAGCTAGGGTTTTCTGGGGGCTAAATCCTAGACCTCAACATGTATTTGTCCCCTTTAGGTATATGGATCATTCCTTGGCCACCTCAGCAGCACTGCTGACTTGATCTTCTCATCAGCTCAGGAAGGACAGAACTGTTTGTGGACTGCAATATGAACTGAATCAATAAAAATGATCATGGTTATATAAGAAGACTCAAGAAGGTAAAATTAACGTCTGGAGGTTAGTGAAGGCAGTAAGGGATATCTCAGATCAGCTTTGCCCATGGAGAAAAAAATAACCAACTACATCCTGAGACACCCCTGCAATACTCTAGCTTTACATCAGAGTAATACATTTGAAATCATTTGGGATGCTGTGATGTAAAATCGAGCAGTACAATGATTAATCGGGTCACCAGCCTCTTCTCCCTTATGACTCTAAAACGTTATTTAATTAAAACTAAAATGCCATGTGGGATTGGTCCCAGGGTATGGTTTCTAGGCATTGCATAAATAGGAAGAAGGTATTATTCTATTGTTAATAATGTTTCATCTACTCAGTCTTTCTCCAGTCTGCTGATGCACAGCAATTCTCCTTTTAATATGCAGACACCACTGCATGTTGACTTAATAGATAGTTTCAGAAAAGTTTTCAGAAACTTTCTATCAGAAAATTCCAATTCAAATTAATCAAAGGAAAGGAAAGATAATTTTAACAAAATATGATTATGGAAGGCCATGAAAGATTAAAAAAAACCTGATTTCTGATATTCCATTCTGTTTTTCTATTTCAAAACATGCTTTTTTATATTAGACAAAACACAACAGATAAAAAAACAAATGAGACCCCACCAGAACAAAACTTCTCCTATTTTAATCAACTTGAATGTTTGGTTTCAGATTTCTGTTTTGAACCACACTGAAAAGTATTAATTTGGTTTGCGTCTTTACTGGGTTGGTTACCTTTTGTTTATTTTGTTTTATAGCAGAATAAAGGAACTAATGTTTCCTGAAAACAAAACCACTTCTTCAGATTTCTCTGATTAAAAAGGGTTTTATTTTTTTTTCCAAGATGTTTTTTAGATGAGAGGGAGTTTGTGTTTCACATGCTTTAGCATTTGGCTCTGAAATCCCTGTTTTTGAAGTCTGAAGTCTAAGTCAGGTAAAGTCTGAGGAATGAAAACATTCTGTTTCCCAAGTTAAAATAATTGCATTACAGGGAATTAAGATGTGAACTAATAAGAAAACCAAGGCTTGGTATCACTGTCACACCACATAACTACATCAGGCCTCCAGAAAGAAAATGACTGGCATATGAAGCCTTTGATGCATAAAATCAAGTTTGAGAGAGGAGGAGAAGGAGGCAGGAAACCTTTTGTTTAGTTTTGGTTTGTTTTGTTTTTTGAACAGGTTTTTTTCTATAAATCGGTAGTTCTGCCTCTCTGAAATACTGGGGTAGAAGGCAGGGCTGAGCCTTCTGAGACTTGGGTCTATTTCTAGTGCTATCAACGGCTTGACATGTGACCTTCCCAAGGTCAGTGCTTCTGTTTTCCAATCTGTTGAGCAAATAAAATTATATTGTATTCTGCTGTAAAAGCCTCTGAGATGGGTTGACATAAAGAGAAAGAACTGGGTACTACTCTTACATAAGACTTGACTTTTTTCAGTTGTACCCCTGAGTAATGATGATAATTACTTCAGTCACCATGTCTGTTCATCACAGATTTCAAAGCACCTTTGGGCTTCCACTTAAAATACCTTCCACTTCCTCAAACTAGGAAACTGAGGCATGGGAAAGAGAAATTATTTGCCCAGAGTCATGTCAGCAAACTATTAGAGGCAGGTCTTTGCCTCAGTTCTGCATTCTGAGAAGCATTTTCCTCTTCATTATTAAACAAAGGAAATAAGGTCTAGTTAGAGAGAGCAGAGATATAAGCTCTTATCTACTTTTGTCCATTTATATGATCCTTACGTTGCTCTGAGACTGTGCTATGAAAATGGATAAAAAAATAATTAATTATTGAAAACACATTATAGATCTATTATTCAAGCTGATGTGATTCAGTGGAATTACTTGTGTAAGCAATAGATTGAAAGTCTGGACATTTTTTTTTCCTGCAGGATTTTTTTGTTGTTGAGAAAGATACTTTTTAAGGCCTTGTGTATATCTAAATGACACTGATCTTTTTGTCTCATGTCTCATCATTAAATTTTTTATAAAATTATGAAAGTAATTTTTAACTGACTTTAAATTGCATGAATGAATGAGTGTTACTAAACTACCTCAGTCATCTGAATATGCTGCAGAGGGACCAGCTGTTTCAACCTTTTGCTTGTGTTCAATCAGACATGGGACATGCTTAGGGAAAGAATGAAATAAGCAACCAATCAAAACCACAAAATGGTCATATTGGCAAAAGTGCAGTACTATATTGTGTATTGATCACAGTACATGGTAGTCCTGTCTTGCCGGATGTTGAGAATTGTTGTAACAAGGTACTTAAAATGATAATGTTAGAATCTTGAGGAAAAAAATTGCTGAGGTTAGACTATGGTGCAAAAGTTATCACTTCTTGTTAAAGGCTGCAGTGTTATACTAGTACATTTCCTGTAACAGCTGACTAAAAGTACGAATATTTCTCACAGCTCCAGTTAATTTCATTGTAATGTTTTCCCCCAGTCTAAATGTATGTCTTTCATCACAAAGAAAAAAAATAATTCTGTGTGCTTCAGTGCTGCAGTGCTGAATGCTGCAATGCCAAACTTATGAAGTGAAAGCCTGAAGTGAAATCCTGGTCCCCAAGTCAGGCAACCAACCATCTCACATATTGCTCTGGGAAAGGCAGAAACTAGGCCTTCATGGCAGGACTGAGAGCATGGAAGGTGCAGCTGGGAGGACATTTCAAGTGAAATGCTGCAGCGAAATCAGTTCATGTTCTGGGGTCAGGGCTGCAGCAAAACCATCTCTCTCCATCTGGGCTCCTCAACTTGAAATTCTCCACTGAAAACAGACAGCCCACTTCTGTTGTGTCAAAGTTTTAAAGTAAATGTGTGTGTGAGTCTCTGTGTGTGTGTATGTGTGAGAGTGAATTTTGAGATGAGAGGAATAAAAGGAGGTGGGTGACTCAGCTCAGCTCCCTATCTCTCTCCTTCTAACCAACAGCACAGTGGGCAGAATATACTTTCCCAGAGAAGGCACAGGGTCAAATCAGTAGTAAGTTGGAAGGGGATTAAGTCTGTCCCTATAGAAACCCCTACATTTGAACAAAAGGCCACTCCAGAAGACTATAGGCTGCAGGAAAAAAAAAGAGAAAAAGGAAAACAAAAATGAAAGAAACAGAGAAAGAAAGATAAAACATCAATGTCTGTCTCCTTTACCAAACACCTATTCTGGATACTCTCACCACGAAGTACTGTGTAGCTGTGGGGCTTAGTCCTCTCCTAAGAACTGCTCAGGTGCTTTAGTTGACTTTAATGCAAGCAATCATTGTAGAAATTGGGTCAGAAACTCAGATCAATATATATACTTTAAATAAGAAATTCTGGTCAGGACCTTGGCCTGGCCTACTCACTAAATACACCTCTTTCTTTTGCATCATCAGGATTTCAAAGAGAAATGACTACACGGGTTTTATGGCAGACTACACTAAAGATGGACGCAAAATCTGTCCGTCTTTCTGACTCCTATTCCCTTTTCTCACACCTAATGTTTGAACCTTTAAAGATTAACCCTGTGCCCTATTCAGACACTGTTTCAAACACAAAATTACCTCAAGGTCTGATGACAATGTATACTGGAGAAGAATGTCAATGGGTTTTACTACCAGCTCCATAAGCTAAACAGCTGATATGTGAAGTCCATTAGGGCAAGCTCAGTCTCACATGAAAGCACAATGCAAGCAAGTCCTCCCAGGGCTGTGCACACCCTGACGAGTGCTGTAACTCATGCTCCCCTACTCCTTTTCTATGGTTCAAGGGACCTCAAAACTATTTTTCTTGTAATGTTGAACAGCTGCAGCAAGAGGGTTGGTAGCCCGGTGGTTGAAGGTATGAGCCAAGAAAGAAGAACATGTGGGCTGGCTCTTACACTGCAAAAGATAGAGAATTTTTTATTTTCTCATCATGAGCCAGTCTCCTACTCACTAGATACAAGTAGGCAAACGACTTCTCTAACTTTCTTTTCTTTTTTTTTTTTTTTTAGTCATCATCATCCGCCACTGCATCATTTTGCAAAGCTCCGTCTGGTGAATATATCACAGGGAGACTTGGAACTCGCTCACATGCCATTACCCTTAGCAAAATGAAAAATGAAGAAGAAAATTATCTAGTTTTGGAAACCTTGTTAGGTCTAATTGCAGTTTAGATAGAAATCCAGTAGCTATGTGTGAAGACTGGCCTGTGAAATACATTGAGATAGAAAATTCTGTGAGGAGATCCTGCTATTAGCTTAAACCCTTCTACCCTTAGTTAGAACTTGTTTATCTGCACTGGTTTAAAGCCACTGTATACACTGAGAAGCATAGTTTCTGCAGGAGTTACAACATATGGAGGCATCTATGTTAACTACCAGCCTGTGTTAAATTCCATAGCCAAAGCTTGAACAAAGACATAATTTCAAATTAAAAAATGGCCCTATAACTCTTTCATTTGCTGGTCTATCATGATTTGTAGTGCACATACACAGATGTTTATTTGCATATGTATATATGTGTGCGTGTGTGTGTGTGTATCCACACACAACATCATGTCTACAGTGTAAGATGTCTTTATACCTCCACAGAAATAATGAAGCCAATTTTACAGTAGATAGCACAAGCACTGAAATCGGGATATCTACAGTAATAATTGCTTTCTTCTCTAGAACCTTTGCAGATGGTCTGAGTTCCGCTCTGCAAGTTCTACAATGTTAGATGAAATAACTAGCTTTTTAACATGTTCTGATGTAGCACAAATATACCCTTACCCAGTGTTACTTACATAGCCATAGCAACAGGGAGATGGGAGATTACTAATTGGGAAAATGAAGAAGTATCCTGCTACCTTTTCCTATTTCCAGTAATTTTCCATATTATGAGAAACCCATTTCTATTAAAAATGGCTTCATTTGGCTTGCATGTGGTTAAATATGGACTTTACATCCAGAGGAAAGGTCTAAGTAGGAAGCTCATTGTTTTAGGCTTCTAGAATTCGCAGATGGAAACACAAGGTAACAGATAACAGATAAGTCAAGGACAATATACTTGTATGCTCTTTCCCTTATCTGATCTTCTGGATAATTTAGAGGGGATTATGTGAGTTCTGTTTATACAACCTGTGTATGGATTGTAAACTGGGACATATATGCTGAATTTTAAAGACCCAGATTAATTGGCACTTCAATGCTGTATGATCTCTCACTTTACCACACTCACTAAGTAACAGAGTAAAACATCTCAGCTCCCAATCAACCTGACCCAGGAATAGGTATTTCCTTAAAACTCTTAAAGGCAGGCCCTTTATCCTAAAATACATGTTTCCAAACGTAATTCAATAAGATGAAAAAACATAGAAACTAAGGATTATGACACTGAGTAATGATAATTTTCTGGATCTTTCTGTGTAGCTTGACTCATGGAATAAAAAACTTCAGATACCAAATCTAAAATGGATGGTGTCTTTTTTCTCCCGCTCAGAATTGTGTCCTAGATGTTAACTTTTGCATGTATTTTAAATATAAGACATCAATCTCCAAAGTATACAGTTGAAAACACAATGGCTTCCTTAGATAAATACTCATTTGGAAGTTACATAGCATTCATAAACACTCTTATTTCTTCTGGTGTATTTTTTACTTTTTGGGTTTTTACCACTTTGAAATTCCAGGTCCCCAGATGGTTTCCACCAGTTCCCACCTCTCAGCAGATCCTTTGTAAGAAGCAGGCAATTCATCCTTCATGCTTTGACAACGGGTCATTGTCTCCTTCTACTTATTCAATTCGTACTTATTTATTTAATATCTTGTTAATGTTCAGGTCCTCTGGTTGCATTTTGATTGTTTTTACGGTGCCTGAGCAATTTTAATAACATGAAGGTAAAGATGCTTGGAAGCTTTATTCTAAAGCAGGAGGAGAACAATTCCTTCTGCCCCACATCCCAGAGAGTCTTCACCAGGCTCCAGATTTTCAGTCTTTCCTCTGCAAAGACTTTATTCACAATGACCTTGTCACTGCTGCTGACACCCAGTAAATGTGTCCTTGACCCCCACACTGACCCATGTCCCTTCCTCTGACTGTCCCACCTCCCTCTGTGGATTGTCCTAGGGCTTTCTTGCGTCCAGTTCCCCTTGCACTTTGAGGCTGCAATTTTGATCCACGGAAGGTTTCCAGACAGCCTTACACCTCCACCCTTCCACCCTGACATCACTGAGAGACAAAGTCAACGAAACCATCAGGAGAAATGAATTAATGTGCCCCAATGTGGCGCCAAGTTTCCTTTCCTCTTTTTCTTTTCCTAGTGAAACCACCAATATATTTCTTGTGGTGCTTTCTGTCTCTGTGGCATTTTATCTCTTCTAGCCCATTTGTAATTTATTGGATAAGCTTTTTCAGGGTTAGAGTTTCTCTCTTTCTGTCTGTTTTTTTTCCTATTCCTGCCCCATTTCCTACCCATTCCCCCCTCCCTCCCTAGTCCCTGCCCACCAGAAAAAACCAAAAGACCAAATATTCATCCTGGGGACTTGAAATGGCCACGGTAACTGTTGTAACTTGTCTGTGGTCTAATTACATTAATTTGATAAGATCATCATCGGCAGGATGTCTAATTTATTTGCAAGCGGTAGCCAGGGAGAGGCTTTGACCAAATTAACATGCCGCCGGGACCAGGGGGTGCAGGCTCCATATGGCTCTCTGGATTTTCCTATGAATAACCCTCCTCCAGCCCACTCCCGCGGTTACATCCCCCCCTACCAGAATGCCGCAAAGTTCACCAGCGGCGCCGGACTCGAGAGGCACAGCGCCGGGTTGCAGGAGGCACCAGGAGGATGGGCTGCCTCTCCCGCCTTCACGCCTTCTCCCCCTCCTCCTCCGCCCGTCCTTCTCCCCCTCCCCCTCCTCCTCCTCTCNGGCGTTTTATTTCCACAGAGAGTATATAAGGAGCATCCCTAGAGAAATATCTATGCGTGGACGTACACGCATCTCTAGGTTTTTATACAGACATAAGGATAACGGCCAGTTTCTACCCTCCCCTGCCCTCCTTAAGGGACACACTACACTCCGTGGGAACAGGTAGCGTGAACTGCAAACAGTGCAGCAATCCCCTCCCCCTACCTATCCTCTTCTCTGTGATCATCTAAATTATGAAAAATAGAGAGTGCATTAATCCACGGTTCGACACTGCATAGAGAACACCAGCAAGAGACAAAATCCAGCATGAAACACCCTAGACTGCAGGGGAGGAAGAAACGCATTTAAAGCAACGATAAAAATGGCGTGCGGAATAATTACCTCAAATTTCTATTCGCTTGACACCCTGACACTATTTCTGTTCAAGCCATTGGGAAATACAATAAGGCAAACGAGCCTTCTTCTCCTTCTTGTGCAGGTGTGAGCGTATGTGAAAGGGGGCAATAAGGAACCGGTCGGGAGGAGGGGAATGCTAAACTTTCCATCTTAAAAGAAAAGAAATAAATTAAATAATCAATTTAGGAGAACGCATCTAAATAGATCGACAGCTTTTAATGCCAGCGTTTTTAACGGTTGCCCTGTACGTGGATTGATTTTTTTTTTCTTCTCCAGCATTCCCTCAGCAGATGGATTTTTGCCACTGCAGCTCAGCAGAGGGTGTCAGATCTTTCAGTGTGCACCAGGTTGAAACGAGCAGAGCCTCTTAGCAACTCTCCCTCTGCGTGCATGTGAGTGTGTGCGAGCGTGCGGCTCGGCAGCAGCGGAAGAAAAAGGAAAGAAGAGAGAGCGAGCGAGGGAGCGAGCGCTCCCGCCCGCGCCTACCTAACATGCAGCGGCGGCCGGGGGCCAGCAGCACCGTGCCGGTGAGCCAGCCCGGCCGGCAGACCTCCACTTAGCTGCCCGGCAGGCGTCAGGGAGGGCGAGCGAGGAGGGGGATTTTTTTTCCTACTACTTTTTTTTTTTTTTTCCTCGCCTGCCTTGCCGTACGTGCCTGGATAGTTTGTGGATATAATTACTGACTGGAATCTGGGCTGTTGCAGTTGTGCGTGGGGGGGGAGAGAGGAGAAAAGAAAGCATCCCCCCCCCTCCGCCGACCCTCCCTGCTCCCCCCCACACATTTTTTTCCTCCCCCTTTGCTGGTGGTTCGGACATTTAATGTATTGAATGAACTGGAATTGCTTTCCATGTGAGGAGGATGGTTGCTGTTACTTTGTGATGAGATCGGGAATGAATTGCTTGGTTTAAAAATGCTGCTCTGGATTCTGTTGCTGGAGACGTCTCTTTGTTTTGCTGCTGGAAACGTTACAGGGGACGTTTGCAAAGAGAAGATCTGTGCCTGCAACGAGATAGAAGGGGATTTGCACGTAGACTGTGAGAAAAAGGGATTTACCAGCCTGCAACATTTCACCGCCCCAACTTCCCAATTTTACCATTTATTCCTGCATGGCAATTCCCTGACTCGACTTTTCCCTAATGAGTTTGCTAACTTTTACAATGCGGTCAGTTTGCACATGGAAAACAACGGTTTGCATGAGATTGTTCCTGGGGCTTTCCTTGGGCTGCAGCTGGTGAAACGCTTGCACATAAACAACAACAAGATCAAATCGTTCAGGAAGCAGACTTTCCTGGGGCTGGACGATCTGGAATACCTCCAGGCAGATTTTAATCTATTGCGGGATATTGACCCGGGAGCATTTAGGGACTTAAACAAGCTAGAGGTGCTGATTTTAAATGACAATCTCATCAGCACCTTGCCCCCCAACGTGTTTCAATATGTGCCGATCACCCACCTCGACCTCCGGGGAAACCGTCTTAAAACCTTGCCTTACGAGGAGGTCCTGGAGCAGATCCCAGGCATTGCTGAAATCCTGCTAGAGGATAACCCGTGGGACTGCACTTGCGATCTGCTGTCGTTGAAAGAATGGCTGGAAAACATACCTAAAAATGCTTTGATCGGCAGAGTGATTTGTGAAGCTCCCACTAGGTTGCAGGGCAAAGATTTAAATGAGACCACAGAGCAGGAGCTGTGTAAAAAGAACAGAGTAGATTCCAGCCTAGCTGCTCCCCCTGCCGAAGAAGAAACCTGCGATCCTGGATCCATTCCAACCCCCTTTAAAATACATGGCAAAGAAGACCCTGCCACGCCAGGATCTGCTCCAAACGGAGGTACAAAGATTCCTGTCAACTGGCAAATCAAGACCAAACCCACTGCTGCTGTGTCGACAGTGAGTGCAAAGAACAAGCTACCAGCTACCTTTTCCTGCCCGCACATCTGCAGCTGTGATCAGATCCCTGGCTCAGGTTTAAAGGTTAATTGCAATGATAGGAATGTGAGCAGCTTGGTGGATTTGAAGCCCAAGCCGTCCAATGTGCAGGAGCTGTTTCTGAGAGACAACAAAATACACACCATCAGGAAACCCCACTTTCTGGATTACCGAAAACTCAATTTACTCGATCTGGGCAACAACAACATTGCCACCGTTGAGAATAACACCTTCAAGAACCTCTTTGATCTCCGATGGCTCTACATGGATAGCAACTACTTAGATACCCTGTCCCGGGAGAAATTTGCTGGGCTGCAAAACCTGGAGTATCTGAACGTGGAGTTTAATGGGATCCAGATGATCATGCCTGGCACCTTCAATGCGATGCCCAAACTGAGAGTCCTCATCCTCAACAACAACCTGCTGAGGTCTCTCCCAGTAGACGTGTTCGCCGGGGTCTCGCTTTCCAAGCTGAGCATACACAACAATTATTTCATGTACCTCCCAGTGGCAGGGGTGCTGGACCAGCTCACCTCCATCACCCAGATCGACCTGCACGGCAACCCATGGGACTGTACTTGCCCTATCGTGCCTTTCAAACAGTGGGCAGAGATGCTGCGCCCCAAGGTGATTATGAGTGACCTAAGGTGTGAGTCCCCTGAAGATTTCTTCAAGGAGGATTTCGAGTCTCTCTCCAATGATGTGATTTGCCCTCAGTTAAAAATCTCGCCCACATTAACTTCCACTAACAAAAACAGCACCGGGTTGACAGAGACAGGTACTCACTCCAACTCCTACTTGGAGACCAGCCGGGTCTCTATTTCGGTGCTAGTGCCAGGGCTTCTGCTGGTTTTTGTGACCTCTGCCTTCACGGTGGTTGGCATGCTGGTTTTCATCCTGAGGAACAGAAAGCGGTCTAAGAGGAGGGACGCCAACTCCTCAGCATCAGAAATCAACTCCTTGCAGACGGTCTGCGACTCGTCCTACTGGCACAACGGGCCCTACAGCGCCGACGGGGCCCACAGGGTGTACGACTGCGGCTCCCACTCCCTGTCGGACTGAGACTGCGGGCGGGGCGGGGGCGGCCGCCACCCGGGACCGGCCCTTCACGCTCCGGCCGGGGACAGCTCTGCACCTCCGCTGCTACCTTTTGTGAGAAACGAAACACACAGACACACGCACGCCCTTCCTCACGACCCTCATAGCAAGCGCCGAGGCCCACTGGGCGGCGGGGGGAGCCCGGCGCCGGGGCGCATCCCTGCAGTGCCGCGCAGCCCGGCGCGGTGCGCGCATCCCCCGCCCGTGCGCGGCCGGGGCAGCGACAGACAGGCGAGGAACCGCTTCCTTCGGCTCCGGCAGGGCTAAACACGGCTCCTGGTTTTGTTGGGCTTTTGTTCTATTGTGTTGGGGTTTGATTTGCTTTTTTGCCCTCTTCCCTTGTGGACCGACCCCTTTCCAAGAGGCCGGGAAAAGGAGGGGGGCAGAGGACTGGTGTTGGCCTCCTCCTGATGGCAAAGCAGGAGTGGAAAGTTGCACGAAGGCATGAATGTAATGTAAATAAATGACTCCGACTCCGAAACAAATAGACAAATGGACAAAAAAAAAAAAAAGTGCTGCATGGCTCGCATGGATACAACGCACCCCAGGGACGCTCCAGCCCCCGACTGGAAGCAGCGTCTAGTTCACATCATCATCCCTCTTACCTGATAAGTCCCTTCGTATCAAACCTTCTATATACGAAATACAGTATAATAATAAAAAGTGCCATTTCGCCAGTTTTTTTGTGTGATCAATAGGCAGTAGAGATCGTACTTTTACCGTGGAAAAAAATTGTAAAGATTTTATTTAAGACATAGTTGCATGAATATTCTCATTGGATTTTTTATTTTAATTTTTTGGTGGGAATTACTTTGCTGGGAGAAATTTGCTTTGTTGGTAGTGGGTTGTGTTTTGTTTTTCGGGGAGGGGGGGAGGGTAGGCTTTGGTTTTGTTTTCTCTCTTCTTTTTCAATATACATATTCAGTATTGCCTTTCCATCTGAATGTAAAAATTAGTACCCTTGATTTCTATTATGGTAACAGTGTAAACATACAAAAAAAAATCCAAGGCAGTTAAGCATGACCAATTAATGTCACTCTAGTGCTTAGGCTGCAAAGTTTAATGGTAGAAAATTCTGTGCTGTTGTAAATCTTACTATAACTTGAGGAAAACAGAACTGAGGAAGCAAGTGAAACTTACTAATTCTATTCGAGGATTTTATAATGGCATATTTTTTCAGTATTAAAGTGAAAATGTTTTCAACTCTGGGTCCTCACCATTTTTCCAGCATCCAGTTCTTGCAAAAGGGTTACTTGGGTTTAGGGGACAGAGCCTCCTTTCAGTGCTCTGTGTGTGTTTCTCTCCCTCCCTCCCTCTCTTTCCCTCCCTTCCTCTTTCTCATTCATTCACAGGCAGAGGCACAAACACCCTTCCTTCCCCCCTTTCCCAATGTAAATAACACACAGAAGTTTCCTGCCTGCCTCCTCCCCTCTCCCTCCCTCCCCTCGCCTCTTTTTTTTTTTTTTTTT
>VXAD01001101.1:38738-246549 GCA_013399195.1 Dicrurus megarhynchus
TTTTAATGAGGCAGTGAATCCCTTTATTAATACTGTGAATCTCTCTCTGCTGCCGCTGCTGTCACCGCCTCTGCTGCACACACTGCAGATATATTAGGGATGTTAGTGGGAATTCGCTTTAAGTGCCTCTGCCCAGCTTGGTCTCATTAAGCTGGAGCCAAATTTCCGCGGCCGGCGTTCCCGCCCGGGAGCAGTTTGCCCGGTGGGGCAGCTGCGGGCGGCCGGGCTCCAGCAGCTGCCGCCAGTGGGAAAACGAATTAGAGCGCAGGGATTTTCCGGTTCCTGCACCGGTTACCTCCACCCTTTGATATTAACAGCTGAAAAAACCACGGCGCAGTGCTGAAGTTGGACTTCAGGCAGCTCGCGTTTGATCCCGTTCCTGTACGGGAAAGTGCCCCTAAACTCAGTCAAACTTGTAAAGGCGAAAGTCTCTGCAAATCACTTGTAACTCACAGCTCAAGTCCCAGTGGAGATATGGAGAATTTCAGTCACGTTGCTCCTGGCTTTCTCCAGGCAGAGAATCCTCTTAAAGAGTAAAACACCGTAAGGGACTTGCTAAACTTCAAATACTGATTTGGTTTGCTTTATAGGAAATGTCCACCTTTGGGATCTGCGAGGAGAAAACATACATACATACACACTGCAACAGTACGCTCTTGAAAATGAGGCAGAAGCCTGATCCAGGTATTCTTGAACTATTAAACACGGGGAATCCGTCATTCCTCCAGAATCCTTTATCACTGTGGAAAAATCTGCAGTCTCCTAGAAAATACATTGAAGTTTGGTTGTGCAGCTCTGAAAATGGCACGGCCTGCCTAACTATACAAATCATTTCTATTTCAAGGTCCCTTCTTTATTCCACCTTGCTGCCTCGTTAGACAGATTGTTCTGCCAGGACACTCTGTGCAAGACAAAGTGATGGCGGTAGAGGCACTAGTTTGCCATTGTGCAATCTCCTGTTGTGCAGTTTGAGAAGAAAAAGCAAATGAACTTACGTGTGAGCCAGTATTTCTGTCCTTAGGAGGCCATCAGATTTAGCTTAGAAATAGTCCAAAATAACCTGTTTAAGTATAAGCTAGTGCACCCTTAGAAGACTACCTAAGTCTAGCTGCCTTCTTCATGATATTGTAGTGGCAAAATTGAGTAATTGAGAAAATTGAGAATACATCCCATGATAAAAAAAATAATAATTACGTTAGAAGCACTGTAACGGAAGTTAAGATAAAACACATAATAAATTAAAATGCGAAATCACTGACTGAAATCAGACATGCATGCATTTCAGAGAATATAATGCTAAATATGTAATTTTAATTTGTCATCATTGAAAAGTAACACAAAGTTGCAAATTTGCTCATTTAGCTTCCTAAAAGTGCTAGTTCATTGGCATACCTAAATAGAAATGTCACTTCAATTGCAATGTTGAAGACATGTATTTATCACCCTGTTTCTAGGTTGTGGAGAAATAACAAAATGGAACTTTCTATGTCATTTTCTGGTTTTAACATTCACAGGATTCTTTCTTAAGTCTTGCAGACACTTGCCCTTAAGACATATAGATCACCCAGCTCTCTGAGATGATGTAATAGTTACCAGGCCTTGAATTACAATGCTTATCTTATTTATGTGTTTAGCACTTCCATGATTATTTTTATCAAAACAAAACACTCAGCAAAAAAAGAAACATAGGAGAAAGAAAAGGGATTACTAAGGATGTTTTGAAGAGGAGTGAAATGCAGATCTATTAAGCACGTTCAGTTTACAAAAAGTAAATATTTTATTTGCTGATAAAGACTGTCATGATATTTCTAAGGTTGGAAGCCTATGAAATATCCATGCTGTGTCAAAATGTGCATTATTTTCCTGCTAACTTAAGAATCTCATAACTTCAAGCATAGTATATCTCACATTAAGTTACTTTTTGCTTAATCATCACAGCAAAGACATTTCTGTTCTTTCAGAAAAGGAAGAAAAGGAAGAGATATATTATTTAGTTAGTTAAAAAGAAGGTTGTTTGTGGTTTGTTTTTATTTCTGCTAACACTTCAACTAAGAATAGCCTAGAATTTAAACTGTTGCCATAGAAATATATGCCTTTATACATGGTAGCCTCCTGCATGCCATTGCAGAAGACTGAATGGAACTCTAGAAGCAACCTGATAAAATTTTAAATTCATACCCATAGGTGATATGTATCATTTTGAGCAAAAGTGTGATGTTGGAACTGCACAGAAATGTGTTGTTACGTTGTTTTACTAAATGTATTGGTTGTGTCAGGTTGTTTTATAACTTCAGTGCAGTTGCATTGAGAATACAGTTTCAAGTCTTCTTGTGTACTAAGTGATGTAATCTTTGAGGGGAATTATTGTTTGGTTTGGGTTGGAGTTTTTTTCTTAGCTGTATTCTATTTAGTTTTAGCAAGAGTGGGGGCAGATGTTATCTGATGTAGAAGAAAAGGCTTTGTGTACTAGTCTTTACTCAGGTAGAAAAGCCATGAACTACAAAAGGTGAATATTTCACACTTTTTAAATGTTGGTTGCAAAACTCATTAGGGTGAAAATTAGGGCAGAAAGAGGCTGAAAAATGCTCGTCCTTCCCAACAGAATGATTTCTACCTTCCATTATCCATGAAATGATTTGTAGTTCTCTCAAATATGAAAGTTTCTCAAAGGCAAGTAGCTCTTAGTAAAGTGACGAACTATTTCCCTTTATATTTTTGTTGGTGGTTTCTTAAGTTGCAAAAGACAGCAGGAATTTTTTAGAGATTAAATGGAAGACCTTTCAATTGATCTTTTTCTTTTCTGTGTAACCTTCTCCAAGACAAGGCTACATCTGGGGGCTTTCTTGGAAAATGGTGCACAAGATATATTCAAATCTTTAACAGCTTCGTTTTTGCTTATATTTGGAGTTTGAATTTGAATGGCAGTTGTTTTATTCTACACCCAGCTCTGTAATTTTTTTTACTATTTGAATCAGTCAGAGAGGTTTTGTCTACATTTTTATTCACAGGTAATCAAAAATGGGCACTCTTAGATGTTAAAAGTTCTCATTAGGTAGATCTTTCTGTATTTAGTAAAGTTCCCGTAGACATATACAAGATAGATGGGAAGTAGGACAATATTCGTGACTGAATATTATTCAATGTGTTTGTGCAGTTCAAATTTGTGGGACTTTTTTGTGATTTATAGAACAGAAATTTCCAGGCAGTGGGCAGGACTTCTGAGTATTTGACTACTGCTCAAATGCCTTTTTTGCCATTTGGGAGCAAGTCAGACGGTGAAGAATTTATAGGTTGTCTTGGTAAGCTGTGGTGGTCCTAAATACAGGCAGATATTTTTGTAATCTGTTTAAAATTAATAATGTGTTTAAACTCTATTAGAAATATGGTCATGACCAATCAAAATCACAAGAATAATTTTATTTTACTCAGTTTTCCCCAGAGGAATATTAGCACTGGAAAAAATGTGGACTGAAAAATGTTGCAAACATTGTATTATATTAAACTACATTCATTACGATTATGTTTAGCAATGGTACCTTAATGGGTTTACTTGTAACAGAAGATGATATTTAACATATTATCTATGAGTTTCAGAAACCTTTATAATTTTGTCTTTTTGGGATAAGAAATATAAATGACATCCATCAGTATTGCTTCTCCAAGATTAATTATCAGGTCAATGCACACATTGTCATGCTGAATGGTTCTGTTTACTAGTTAAAGTTTCTGAATCAATTCTGTATATATTTCCTATCCACATTCTTCAGTCATGTGAGAGAGGAACAAAGTCAGCAGAAAGTCCCCTGGAAGGAAATAATAGTCTTGCATCATATGCT
Source organism: Dicrurus megarhynchus (assembly GCA_013399195.1). Lineage (NCBI taxonomy): Eukaryota > Metazoa > Chordata > Aves > Passeriformes > Dicruridae > Dicrurus > Dicrurus megarhynchus. The sequence goes on from VXAD01001101.1 coordinate 42,575, forward strand.
TGAAGACTAAGATTGAACATCCATAGCAAAGAATGGACAGAAAAAGCCCATTGTAGAACACCCTGAGTTGACTCTAGGTGAATGACTGCTTAAACTACCATGATTTCACTGGTATGAGTGGCACAAAGTGCTCTTGGCAGAAAACACTGGCTCCACAGAAATATTAGTACCATCAGAATTCCTCAGTACTTCTCCCTTTCTATTAGGTAGTCAGATTGATTCCCCTCAGCTAGTTTCCAGATAAGCCACTCTAACAAATTCTCTTAGCTATTAATGACTTCTGATGATGTCATGACCGTTCAGACAGACCCCTCAAGCTTTGGTCTCAAAGCAGGTCTAACCATGGGGTGTCATGTTTGGTTTGTGTTGCTTTACTTAATTTCTGAATCAACTGCATCTCTTGCGAGCGGGAATTTTAGCAAACAGGATGCACTAAAATGTGATTTGAGGAAAACAAAAGAATGTGAAGATAATGGTTCTTTATAATTTAAACGAAGATTCAAATAGTAAAGATGGGCTGGTATAATGTAGAACATCTATGAAGAAATTAAGAAGCAGTATAATCTGGTGGAAAAACTTAGGGAATAGGACTCATATTCTGGATTATTATCTGACCTGGAATTAGATAGTATCTTTCTCACCTAGTTTGATGGGCTTGAATGAGCTGCCCTGGGAGGTGTCCTGGAGTATATGAGGTGTGTGCATGAGACTGATAGACACAAAATGAGAACTAGGGCACATTCGAATATTTCTGGAGTGGCACCTGGACTCTAGGATACATTAGGGCATTTGAAATAGGAGTAAACACCCATGCAGGAACAACTGAATTGAATTCTTGGTCTATACTGAGAGCCTGGTGGGTTGGTTCACTTGATACACATAAGCAATTTGAAATATCTTGATTCATATAAGTAATTTGAAATATCTTGGTGTCTGATGTGCTGACAGAAAAAACTCAAGGCTTGTAGGACATATGATCAGCTGCGGCCCAGACAAGGTACTTTAAGACACCACAAATGGCACTGCATGTCTATGGATAGGCAGAGGAGTTGAATCTTAAATGTAGCTCAGTTACATACACCTGTGTTACAGATAATTAAATGCATTTGAGAATTAAACCAAACCCTTGAAACTACATTAAATAAATTATAGCAGAGGTGGTTTGCTGAGACATGACAATTTTTTAAGGATGACTGTTATTTTTTAGAGGTTATTCATAGAGGCCACATACATACCACACACTCTTTCCATCTGTTTTTCTAACCTGGATTTTATTTTCTTCTTTTCAAATTTTTAGCTCTTTGACTTTGGGATTGCATCCTAATGGTTGCTTTTGGATGGGACTCCTATTTTAGCCAGTGCCTTTAGAAATTGCTAGAGTACATAATAACTATAACAGTAACCTCATAAAGTAATACAGGGCTCAGGAAACAAAAATGTAACAACAACAACAAAAAAATCCTGACAGCTATTGCTGATACCATAATAATAAATAACGGGTTCTTGGGTCAAGCTTGAAATATAAATGAGGAATACAATACTCCAGGGTTGTAGTCATTATTGAAGTAATTAAGCCCATCACAATGAAAGATAAATGCCACAAATGGATGAGAAAATGCAGTGGAAAGTGTTTCAGAAAAAAGAAAGTCTGGTTTATGAAAATAAAGTGCAAAACTGTTAAGTGGTTTGTCACAGGAGATTTGAAAAGGGAAAAATATAATTTAATTATGGACACAGTAACAACTTATTCACATGAGAGATCTTTAAGGGAAGACAGATGGTAGGAAAGATTTAAATGCAGGATGTAGAATATGTAGGTAGACTCTATAGACTATTATTCAATTGCCCAGGATAAATATGGCACAGCAAAGTTGGCAGTATTGTGTACCAGGCACTTTGCAAGCAATATGGACTTCTAGACAGAAGTGCCAGAACTTACCTTGGGCACAAATGGGAAGAATGCAAGTATAAAAGCAATATGGGACTTTTTCCCACTGTTGCAGTTTGGGAAGCAAATGTTTCAAAAGGAGTTAGTTTGTTTATAAAGGTTATTTTTTGAGGTGTCTTTATTGTGAAATTGCCTCTATTTTAGTTAGCTTGTTAAGGAAATATTGACAAACGGGGTAGTGAAGATCATGGTAGTTGAAAAAAAGTGTGTGTATGAAATTATCATCCTTTCCTGGAAGCATTCCTCAAAAAGCTAGGTCAATGGATACCTCTAAATCACTAAAATAGAAAAAAAATTCTAAATCTTGGCGTGCATTTTCACTGTTGCAATAACCTTAGATCTCTACCAGAAATTGTGTTCTTTCCTATGACACTGTGTAGCAGAGTACAATAATATTAGTAGCAGTAAAAATAATGAAGTTCCCTTTTACATTTAAGGGCTTTCTGGTTTGGGGTTTTGTTTGTTTGTTTGTTTGTTTTCTCTCTCTCTAACTTTTTTACTTTTAAATATTTTTTGTCTTTTTTGTGCTTTAATTCAGATACACATATTTTTTAATGTAAGAACATGATACAGAAACAAAACATGACAGTGTAAGAATGAACAAGAGGAATGCACTAAATACAATGTTAGCCCCTGCAGATTTACTGAAATTATTCAGAAAGAAGAACTGCTGGTCTGAGCAAAAGAGTGAAAGATGTTACTGACATTGGCTAAGAGCACCCATGGGAAAAAGAAGCACTTAAGTGTTTGAAAGGTCTTTCTATGACTATGCAGCTATTAATGAAAGATGATCTTAACTAACTAAAATTTTAGTGTAAGACAATACTCGTCTGTAACTAAATAAATTAGAATGTATATTTAGAATTATGATTAGACTGTTGATTTGGCAATAAGGCAATATTGAAATTAAGATGGGAAGGAAGTGGTTCTTATTACAGATCCATGAATTGCTGTCTGCCCAAACTTGTTAGCTCAGCTGCAGACATGTGTATTAAATTAAGCACATTTGTCCTTTGAACAAATTCACAACATTCCTGAGTCCCGATCTGAATATTAAATTCAAGGATTCTTAGATGCATTCTTACTGTACCTGAGCATGTCCATTATGTTACATGGTTGAATTAGGAATGGAATAAAAGTGAAGAAAAAAATTATTAATGAGGTTTAGAAATAGGTTGCGTATTTTAATGGATCAGTTCTGGTTAGAAGTGTTACATCATTAGCACAGTTCTGGTTAGATAATGTAATACAGATGATTTACATGGATCTTATTTCTATAGAAGGCTTTGTGAAAGCAATAAATTTCTCATTATGAAGCAAAAAAAGGTAGGGTAAAGGCCTTTAGTAAAGAATGCTAAATTTAAGATAATTGCTATAGAAGGGTTGATACTACTAGTATTAATGAAACCATAATCACATCTAGTATGATACAGAAAGTAAATGGAAATTATCAAAATATATGTTTCATTAGAACATATATTTTTGTAGACAAAATCCCATTCACTGTAAGATTCTGTAGTTTTCAGTGAATTAATACTGTTTTTTGAAATGTCAGGGTTTACTAAAATAAAAATTACTCTTGTAGAGAGAAAAAACCCAGTTGCAAATCCCTCTTCTGTCTGGATTTATGACCAATAAATTCAGGATCAAATTTTTGAACAATAGTGGAAGAAGAAGAAAACTTAGAAAACATAATTGTGTGACATAAATCCTTTTGCATTGGACTGGGTTCCCCATATGAGTGCCCCATAACTCTTTGACTGGAACAGGATCCTTTATTATGCTAAACTAAAAACTGTTCTATCATAACTTATCTCTTTTCCATAGTCCTCAAGTAACTCTGTCCAAGGCAAAATTGCTGCAGAAGGGACAAGCCCTTGGCAACGAGAACATGAGCCAATTTGTACTTGGAGGTTGAGCCTATGATTTAATTGTTTCTTGCTCATTTAGAAGTGTGAATATCCACAGTGTATCTCCTGTGGTCTCAGCATTTGGGCCAGATTCATAGATGGGCTTAAAACCTGTAGGTTTTGTTGTTGTTTTTATTGTTTTTTTGCTTTCTTCTTTCTTCAGTTTATTATGCAATTCCTTCTCAGAAATCCTGTTGGATTTCTAGAACAACCTTTGATGTCCCTGCCTTTCACTCTGACTGACAATGGATAAGGAGACTGGAATATAGCAATGAGAAATTTTATTTAATTAAATAATTTTTATTTATTTATTTACTTCTATTTTAATTTTTATTTTTTTAATTTTTAAAAAAGTAAAAAAAATTTTTTTTTTTTTTTGGCCATGTGTACTAATATTCCATGTTAAAACTACTAGAATGGTTTGTCACCTTAATTTGAATTGCTGCATTTATGACCAATGGCATTCGTATATAATTCTGTCCTCTTTGAATTCAAGGCAGATGTTTGGGACTGGATTTTAAAAAGGGTTTCAATATAATTTGAGATGTGCATGCTTAGATGGAATTTAAGGCATCCTGGGATACCTGAGATAAGTGTCCAGAGTTAACACATTTTCTATTCTGAGCTGGCAGCTGGAATTCAGACAAGATAGTTTAGCACACCTTAAGTGTTACAGATGATTATGTTAAAGCCTCTTAAGTGTTCCCCAGTTGAAACGTAACAGCTGTATTGTGACCACATGAATTTACACATCTCAGTCTGTAACTGAATTGCAACTTCTAAGGTTGGGTGAGCTAAATCACAGCTAAGCTATTTGACTTTTATATTGTTAGAGATAAGTGTGATGAATGTCACACTTGTGAATAACGTCCTCAGGACAGAACATTCAATTAAAAATAAGAACACATGTACAAAAGAGGGAAGCCAAAGAGTATCCTTCAAATATTTTTTTCACTGTCAAATCACACTTTATTAAAATAAAATCAAAGTATTTCAGACAATACACACAATTGATTATTTTAAGTGATGTTTGCTGTAATATTAGGACACAGACAGATATATATTTGCTTTTAAACTTTTACACCATGTTAATATTCAATCCTACATTACTTGAAATCGAAAAGTAGGATAATATCCTAATAACAACAATGGCAACAATAAAAATGAGGCTTTTTTTGGTTTGGGGTTTTTTTACCTTCTTTCAAGAGTATTTTTCTATTGGTTTCAGGAGGACATCCTCAATTTCATATCACAGAAATAGATCAGAATAAACCAAAGTATATCAGCCAATTTACTCTCAATACATCATACATATACTAATTATGAAATAAGATAAAATAATATGTAATATTGCCTCCAATAAACATGTACTTTTTTTTGTTTTACTAATGTCAGTCCAAAAAACCTCAGTAAATACAGGAGAAAGATGAAAATAACTAAATCCAACTCCTTCTTAGAAAGGTACCCCTAATAATTAATTCAATTGTGACTGAAAGTTAGAAGCCAAGGACTTTGCTGTAGTATCTGAGTCTGTAGAATGAGTCTAGTTCTAGTTAGAATCCATAAACCACACAGATCAATATAACCACAATTGACACTAATTGACAAGCCAAATTGACAATATTAGGGCAGAGGCCAAGAAACCAGATACTAACTCTTTTTTTTCTCCCTTCCCCCACTATGATGCAAGGGTTCTGACAAAAGATCTAACTTTCTGAAATCACAGATTATATTAATCAGATTAAGAGATATGCCTATTAAGATGTTTTTCTTCATTCAGTTGTGAAGATGAGTTTCAGTGTACTCATTCTACTGAAATTCTCACATCTGCACTCTAGAGTTCTCTTACTGAGCAAGTCCCCTTTGTCTTTCTCTATGGTCAGTGGGGAGAAATGGGAACTGTTCAGGTTCATGTGACATTTTGGGATTCCAAGAACAGTTCGACTGTAGACATAGACACCAAATTCAGCTAATTAAATATTGTCATATGGGTGTAAATTGTTGTGTCTAAACTCTTATTACAGTCAAAGGAACAGCCAGTGTAGAGAACAGAGAACTGAGAACAGAGAATAGAAAGTGCCTCAGATCAGTTTAAACAGAACTTAACGTAAAACTCAGCTTTTAAATTTAATATTATTTCGGGTTTCCTGGAGTATCCAACATATCCTCTAGCTGCCACCTGAGAAGCTTATAGTTCTTTTACAGGTCCTGGTTCATATCTATGAACTCCAGGAGTGTCCTGGTTGTCTGAGATATCCTAAAACATCTCAAACCCTCCATTTACGCATTGGCCAAGTTTAAGTTTGTCACTGACTGTATGTGGAACTTAGATCCTTAGTTCACATTTGGGCACCTATGTTTGGAAGTCGACTCTCTAAATAAGCCTTATCCATATTTAGAAAGAGATAAAGCATGTTTTAAAAGTTTTATTTCTTTCCATTCACTCTAACAGGAATCTAGGACACCTAGTCTAAATATATGACTACAACCATAAACAGCTGCATTTCCTCAAATTAATTCCACACTTTGAATCTTTCACTTGGGCCATCTATTCCTTTGCTGTAAAATAGCATAGTGTCAGTGACCTACCCGAATAGAGAGGCAAGGATTCAGGTGCCTGACATCTCCCTCTTACCCCTTGCCCAAGCAGCGTGGAATTCTGGATAATACCAGCCTCATAATACATCTGAGTTCTCAGACCCCCAGGGGACCTTCCTTCCCTTCAAGGAGTCTGATGCCATCAAGAAGTGGCCGTATGGAGCACAGACATCCTAGCTCTGGATTCATCTTGGAGGAGAAGGAGGCGGGGTGGGAAGGGGGAAGAATATAGAAGTTTTAGCTCTTAATATCTCAGAGATATTAAAAGCACAAGTTAAAACATGAAAATACCTGGAAGTAGTTTCCTGTCTCAGGAATAGCTCATATATGCAGAAGTGTCATGTTAATTCCAAAGAAATCATGCTGATGGCTGATAATGAAAGTATTCTTTTCCTCCTTTATTGCATCCTTGTAGTATTTCTTGCACAAAATTGCATATTATCACCCAAAGTCCATGGTGAAGAAAAGTTTGAAAATTCCTTCTGAAACTAATATTGAAGTTATGAGAAGGATTAGTAGAGATCTCAGTAGACTTAAGCACAAATTGTTAAGAGGAGTTAAAACTTATAAAAAAGTTCTCTTGCACAACTTGGAAACAAATTGTAAAATACATTTTTAAGTCTAAGTCACTACAAATATCTTTGGATTTATAGTAATTAACTGTATGCCCTGTTACCTTCTGTCAGATTTAAAAGATTGCAAGAAGCAGAGTTAAAATAAGAATGAATTGGCTTAAGTCACTTAGATTTAAAAACATTAGTGATTGTTTTAAATAAATTCAGGGTTGTCATTTGCCTTCTACCTCTCATGAACAAGGCTGTACAACATAACCACTATACATAATTTATAGATAATGATTTGGAAAAAAAAATCAACTTCCCAAAAGTCTGCATTGAAATAGAATTTTTGTTTGAAGAAATATCTGAGAAGGGTGAAACAGAATGAGGAATTTCATGCTTGATTTTTCACTACATTAGGCAGTCTGTGTGTGGCAAACAAAAACAGCTCAAGTTTTTATTCCTAATTGACTGTGATTCCTGGTAAATTATGCATATGAACATAATTCTATAAGCAAGTTTTAATTATTTTTCATGTTAATATAATACTTCCAACCAGATATTGTACATGACTATTATGTTCCTCATCACACTATCTTTCTCACTGGATTCAGTGTATTATTAAAATTTTCATTGAATTGCCCGATAGAATGGTAGAACTATTTCAATTTATTAATTTTCTTCTTATTTCTCCATCTCTGTCAAAGTAAAGTTTCAAGCTTGAGTTCTAGCATATAATTTGTGTAAGAAGCTATTGGTAAACATCTGGTTAGATCCTGATGCAGCTTTCTGAAGCAAATGTTACATTTTTACCTGTTTCCCAGTATTTTGAAATAGTCACGTGGAAAATCAATTGCAACACAAAGATGAGTCTTCAAAAATATGGAGGAAGACTTTTGCCTTGTTAGTTCAACAGACATTGGGATGATAATAATAATAATAATAATAATAGTAATAGTAATAATAATAATATTGCATTAGTGCAAAACCGAAGGGTTGCTTTACAAAATGGGAATCTTTATTTGGTACTCAAAGTTTGAGCTGAGTCTGAACTTTCAGACCACATGCATATGAAAGGCTAATTCAAAAGCAGTCTCACTTCTACGCATCTATATGTTAGGAAATCATCTCAAATTAATACAGAGTTTCAATTCAAAAGCAGTAATAAGGTTGGTAATAGAATGGAGAAAGGTAAATAAATGGCATTGCTTTAAAGTTTAGAAAATTTAAAATTAATACTTTTAAATTGCCAGGCACTTGGAGCAGGATTTAACTTCTTCCATAATCACTTTCTTCCTACTGAGCTTTACATAAGAGTGTTGTTTAACATGCCTTTAGTGTACCACACACCCACCCACACATAAAATATGGTAATCTGATTTCACTTTGATGTATAGTTTTGTAAATTGGCATTCAAATCAAGGAGTGTGAGACTCACTAATAGTAGAATTGACTTATGCCTATCTATAGTATTTTACATTAATGGAAAAATCAGCATAAATGAGGCCTAATCAAAGTTAATACTCTAATTGCTTGGCCACGTTAATGCCATGGTCTGGTATTTATTGCGTATTCAAAAATTCCATGTATTCAGTGCAAGTAATGCAGTAATGATGGGCAAATCTTTAACCAATGGATTCTGCTCTTAGTTAATTCCCAGTGTTGAATTATATTAATATCTAGAGCATATGTTTTGAATTAGAGCCGATATATAGTTATGAGTATTCTGGCTAGTGGAGAGAAGGGGTGTGCTCATCAGAAACTAAGTTGCTTCTTCTCTTTTTGGGAACTGAATAACTACATACAGTGAAGAAATGTTTTTTATGTTGATGTCAGAATTGTGGAACAAAGCAAGTAAATTAGGACCCTAATGTATGTGCCTAATACCATTTAATACATTTTAGGATAACTGAGAATTGTATATAGTGATGGCAGATGTGCACGTCTGAAGAGAACTTCACATCATTCTGGGGAGAAAGATGGAGACCAGAAACCATGTTTTAGGACACCTAAAATGTCACTGACACCTATGTAAATGCACTTGGAAGAGAAGGACACACTGACACTATTATCAATTTTTTCAAAATGCCTGTGTCAAGTCTCTGACCCTCAAGATCAGGACTGGGGGAAAATGGTATCTCCAATGGTAGAAGGTGGTCCACTTTGAGACCACCTGAGGAATATAAATATGCACAAGTCTGTGGGATCTGATGAGGTGCATCTCAGGATCCTGAGGGCAGTTGCCAAGTCACATTTCTCCCATTTTTTAAAAAGTGTACCAAAGACAACACTGATAACTACTGATCAGTTGATCTCATTTCTGTGACTGCTAAAATCATGAAACACAACCTCCGGGAAGCTATGTAGAAACACATGGAAGACAAGGAGATGGTTAGAGAAAGGGAAGATTGCTCTCAACCAACCCATTAGCCTTCTATGGTGGAATGACTACATCAGTGGGCGAGGAAAGCGCTACTGCTGTCATTCTGCCTGGGCTTCTTAAAGCCTTTGATACCATCCTCCATAATATCCTTGTTGCTAATTGCAGAGGTGTGGGCTTGACAGATGAGCTGTTAGATGGATAAGGAACTGGCTGGATGGACATGTCCAAAGAGTTACAGTCGATGGCTCAATTTTCCAGAGGAAACCAAGCAGGGTCCTTTGAGGGTCCATACTGGGACCAATATAAGTTGTTGTCTTTAGCAATAACATGGACAGTGGGATTGAATGCACCCTCAACAATTTGCAGATCACATCAAGCTGACTGGTGCAGGTCATAGGCTTGAAGGAAGGCGTGACATCCACAGAAACCTTGAAGAATAGTCTCCTGCAAACCTCAGGAAAGACATCCCTGATCACGGCAAGGCAGTTGAAGTAGTGATCTTTAAAACTTCCTTCCAACACAAAACATTCCATTCTATGATCCTATGCGCTAAGATTCCTACCCAGGACTTAATATTTTAATATTAATTAGTTTATTCATTAATTAATAACAATAATAAATGAGTGGTTATTATAAAATACTAGAAATAAAAATATTGAAAAGTAAAAATATTATGTAAGCATGGTGTTTTTAACATGCCTTATTAAATCACAAAAACCAGACATTAGAAGACAAGACAGCCAGATGGTTATACAGAAAATTAGTATATTTCTACATCATAAGCAAAATATAAAAAAAAAAAATCATGAAAATGTTTAGCTTTTGCAAAGAAAAATTGCATTTCATCTAGTGAATTTGTTCTTGATTGTGTGTTTGAGAATGAAAGTAAGGTAATCAAGTTTTGGAAGAGCGTGTACAAAATCAGCAAGATTTGTGGCACAAGAAACCGGGAGGTATTCATACAGATGGAAGAGAATGGTTCTTATCAATTCACCATCAATTTAGATGGAGTAAATCTTCCACAGCATGTGGCAAACTTATTCCACAAGACTGAGAATTTACAGAAACGGTGTCTGTCTGTCTATCTACCTATCTTTTCCCGTTGGACACGAATAGGTGCAGAGGGCTAGTGTATGCTCCTATCACTGTTCGCTGGATGTCACTCAATGCAATTGGCTGGTGTATTCTAGCATCCATAGAAGTTCTTGAAAGGGATGTTGGCAGCTGTTCTTGGATGCTAAAGGGATGGAATGATGGTATACAAAAAAAAATATTCACATTGATACTTGTAGATATTCAAACCAGTTCTACCAATATAGTGTGGAATAAATGAAAGAAGTTAGAGCAAAGAGAGTATTTAAGGTTTTAGCCTTTATTGGACACATTTATTTTATTTCGTATTTTGCATAAGTGAAACAGTGAAATAGTTAAAAAAATTTAAAAAGTGGAATAATGCTTTTATTATTTAGAGATTGGATAAGTTCATCAATATAGATATTTAACATATGTACTTTTCAAAACATTCACAAAATAATGATAGTTTTATTTTCTCAAATAGACAGCCAGATTTTTCCTTTTAATTCAAAATGTGTGTCCCAGAAATCGTTTCTCCAGGCTAAATCATGGCATATGTCTCACTGCTAAGCAAAATTTTTAACACAGAAAAGAATTAATTTTTATTTTACAGACCTGCGAACATAAGGGAAAATTACATTTTCAGATGAATTTCTGAATTCAGCTAACCAAAGAGCTTCATTTTATAATACGGATTATAAATTGTGCTGGCAATTAATCTGTAATGTGACTAATCCTTTTTATTATCTTAATAAAAAATAAAATATGTTTCACACTCTCAGTGGAAAAGCACTTCAGGAGTTTTTAGCACAGGGACTCAGCATGCTCATGTGCATTCTCCTACACTTATCTACAAGTTAATACCTTGATCTTGCAATAAATGTCATGCAGGCAGAACATGGCTTTTAATCCCTCAGTACAACTAAAAACTTATATCTATGAAGGCTTATTCTAAAGGCAAGTGCTTTATTTGAGTGCCTTTACAACTGAGGAAATAAAAAGAAAATCACAGCCATGAACTCTTGATTGATAGAGGCAAACATTGTTTTTTGTTAGGCAGAAAAATCTGTCAAGAAAAGCGAGTGTGTTTTCTTGGTATTTTAATGATGAGTTAAGTCGAAAAGTAGGTCAAAAGTAGCCCTGTCCTTCTGGCACTTTCTTCATAACCGTACATCTGAAAGCTTAGTGAAATGAATAAAGGCAGGTTTTGAGCTAATAATAATTATTGAGTTAGCTTATATTTTCATACGTTTCTTACATTCATATGTGTTGGAACACTACATTTTTAACAGGCAGCCAGCTGAACTGAAATTAACCAGATAATAATATAGGCCAAGATATTAAATTATTGTTTCAAAAAAGTAAATAGATATGTGTGGTTGTGATTGTGTGTAGAAATGAGCAGACACTGGCCTTGCCAACTACTAGACATACCTCTTTCAAAGGTTCCATGGCAAAGCTTGGAAAACTTACAGCTGAGTACAGATGGTATTTCTACAAACATGCCAATAGCTAGGAAAAGCAATGCAGATTTCTTCTTACAGTAATCAAATCTCTTTTTATCTGAAAGATGTGGCACATTGTATTATTTTTTTAATATTTTTTTTATATCTATATTTGAATTCTTTAGTAAGTAATTGAACAAATTTGTTTGTTTCTTTAGTTAAAGACTATCTCTGCTGGGATGATACTTAAATAATGATTCACATACTATTTTAATGCCACACAAGAAGAATACAAGAAACTTTTTTCAAGGACTGAATATTCTTGTGCTTAAACTGAAACTTTTTGTAATACTAAATAACTGCTATCTTCTACTTCAGCATGAATAGTTTTTTTTTGACACAAATTATGTGAAGAGTTTACATGCTTGCAGTAAATGTGTCATCTGTAGCTTAAAATTTTTCAGATATCATCATTTGTTCTTCTACTGCCCATACCCTTGGTAAATGTAATTGTCTTACTTTGTTCACAGGATAAACTTGAAATATTTTGAATAAATATTGGTAGCTGCTGATAATACAATGTTTCTCCAGGTAGCTGGGGCTCGTACATTTTTTCCCATGCAGCCAGCTTCCAAAAATAGAAATAGATTAACTAAGGATTTTTTTTCCCAATTAAAAATAATATTTTCCTCTATTGAAAAACATCAGTTTCCCTTTTTATATGCACCATACTCACTTTCAGAGTGATTTTATAATTTGATGAGTCCTTGCTATGCTTGGTTGATTTTTTGCCAGGACTTGGTTTCATATTCTCCCATAAATTTTTTAATCCCTATTTTAGATATACCATTAAAATGAAACTTCTAGCTTTTAGCAGCTGGTGCATTTTCCAGGGCATTGATAATGCTCTGTTATTTCCAGCTTTTAATGTACTTATAACACTTATCCAGAAACATAATTTTTAAAACAGAAAAATAGATCAACTTTGATTCAGTGTGAGACATGGAAATATGTGACTTTTAGAAGGAAAGGACTGTGAAATTTTATGGGTGTTTTTCTTCAAACGTGGGGTATTCCTTTTACTCAGGTGGAGAAATATGCATGCAGTAAAAGGCAAGATAGGCCCAGTGAGGAGTAAAACCACAGTCTGTCAAATAAAATAGATTTTATTTGTATGGTAGTTAATTTTTTTACAACTTCTCTGTTTCTCTTCAGTCTCCCTCTAAACCTGTATAGGTTTTTTTAGTGTATTGATTTTTACTTATACAGTGAAGCTGATAGACTAGCACAACTTAATTTTGATGAGTATATGAATGTAAAACTGTGAAGTTATGATAAATTAGAAAAAATTAGATGAAGTAGTGCCTTCAAGTGAATGATTTCAGTGTTCCTAAAGTCAAATTTTGAGGAAAACACTGATAAAATTAGCAATTATATAGGGTTCAGAAATGAAGGTTTTTTAAAAACCTTGTTATTTCAGATATGTAAATAGGTGACCAGTAATTGATCCTCTTTAATTGGGAATCTACATAAAAAATATTTCTTTTTACTGAAAGTCAATCAATTAATTTTAAGTAATTATGTAAGTCTCACCTACGGATTTAATTCTTTTCTAATTTCACCTTTAGCATCCTCTGTTCTTTGTATTGTCTTAGCTTTTTCCTTATTATTTTTTTGTCTTAGGTCCTGCAAGTTTGTTTTAGTTTCTAGCCCTAATCATCTTAACAATATTAAAGCAGACATATTTTGTCCTGTATTACATAACATGTTTGGCCAAGAGAAAGGAAAAATGTGTTCTAGTCAAAGCATGACTACCTCCATGATAGGGAAAAGAACAGCCTCTCTTTCTTGATTAAGAGACAGAAGCATTAGGTAGCCCACATCTGGGTAGGTCTGAAATACCCCGAGATAATTTACTGGGCTCCCACTTAGGTCTTGCAACCTGCCTGTCAGCTCTACAGGTGCCTCCAGCATGCCAGAGAACTTCAAGTGGTGTGGGATGCCTGCTGGTGGGTGGAAGTTGCATACCTAGGTATGTGTTGACTGGGAAATATCAGGTACCTATTCAATCTATAGTCCTCTACATAATACCACCTAAATTTGTGCAATTTGAAAGGTGAATCCCATCCAAGAGACCTAACTCAAGATATTTAAGGCAAAAGGTATTTTATCATCTTCTTTAGCTGGATTCTTGACATGAGGGTACACGTCCACGGGTTTTCAGTTGCTTACAGAAAGATGAGGGATCCTCCATTAAATGCCCTTGTCTAGAATCCCTTCTTCCTAAGAAAATAAGTGTATTTAGAATATAAAGGTATCTGAATTTGAATTATAATTAAAGAAGAAAATACTGCATACTTTGGCTAGTATTGGAGATAGGGAATTATCCATAAAAAATATTTATGGGTCTCTTTAGTCACATACATGTGTTGTTCGATGCTGAAAATAAAAATAAATATATACAAAGAGTGAAAGCATTTAAAATACTTAATTTTGGGTGACTGCATTATTCATAGGAAACAAATACTGACAAGCAAAATAAGTCCCTAATCCCAGTCGCACCAAAGATTTCAGGACTATGTGATGAAAATTCACAGCTGGGGAGACAAAGGAAGAAAAAGTAGGATTTATCTAAAAATACATACATTGTGTTTGTTAAAAAAGACAGAAATAGTTTTTATGTGCTCAGCATAAATAGATTAGCAGCAGTGTTAAAATACATTGTAAGTACATCATAAACTCAGTGAGACGTATGTATATAGATGTACATGCATACTCTTATTTTTGTTATCAGTTAAAATAAGAACAAAGAGTAGAGAGAAGCCATAAAGTGCCCGCGCTTCTCACACTGTTATGAGTTTGAGGAGAACAAAGTAGTTTGTTGAGGACAACTGTCTTTCTGTGCAGAACCATAAGTCTTGTACTTAAAATTGGAAGAGAGCAGATCTTAACAAATCTCAAAAGAACTTGGTTCTGTAGTAGGAGAAAAGAAGCATGTGTCCAAGTCATCTCATCGCAATTTACCACTGCAGAAATTATTTTACCCTTAATTGGCTTCCACTGCAATAACTTCACCTGTGACAATGGTCAGCCTACTGCAGAGCCAGGACTGGAGAGCACCTTTGCCAGCTTCAAAGGACTGCAGAACAAACCTAATAATAGAGATGCCTATTGTCTGACTCCCTGTTTTTAGAGAAAAAACATATTCTTAAACAATGTTTTCTATCCTATCTAATTTCTCAGGTTCCATAATGACGTCAAGGGATTTTTCTTTTAGTTGATTTTTTATTTTCATTTTTCCCCAATGCATTAACACAACACAAAAATAAATGTCATTCAAATCACGGAAAGATGTGTGGATGTGTCATTAAGAAACACCTGAAATGTTGACATCGTGAACACTGATTTTCTAAAGACATTTGTGAAGGTTTTGTTAAATATTTAATGTCAGGAAACAAAAGAATTTTTTCACCCTTTTGAAGTGTAAGGGTTTAAAGTCCCACCTGGCACTTCCAAGAATAAAAAAAAGGATTCATAGCTGAGTTCAAATTCTGTTTCTTTATCTGACTTTGCTATGTACAATATCTTCTCTTCAACATGTTAGGTGACACCGTACAAGTAGGAGAAAGTACAATTTTATGACTTCAGGTAGAAATATTTTCTAATATTTTCTGATAGGTTGCATTCCTATAATATATTCTGTGTAGTTAGATAGACATGCTAGATGTGTGAGAGTGGGCTTTTGCTGTTGACAATGAGGAGTTTACCCCTCTCTATTGACAAAGTAACAAATGCTAAGTTTCACTGTCAATCTTCTCAAGACCATGCATAAAATTTATTACAGGTATACAATTGAGGCAAAAGAGTAATATGAGCCTGTGTCACTATGCAGTCCAGGAGGGTGAAATCAAAGAACTTTTCAGGTATAAGAAATAACAGAATTTGGAACAGCTGAATTTAGTAAGTGTTCTGATACAATATACTTAAATTGCTAGATTCAAAGCCATTGACATTAATAATAGTCTTTCCAATGTTTACAGTAGGTATACTATCAGGTCTACTACTACATGTACAGATTATATGTGTGTTATGTACAGAACTTAACTGACTCCCAAACCAAACCTGTCTTTACATAAATGTTGAATTGTTAGAGAATACAATTCCCTCAGCCTGAAGATTCCCATTACTTCAATGAAAAATGAATGAGATCCTTAAATGGCAGAGATAGAACATTATAATATCAGAGAACAAAATAGTGACTAGAAAGACTGTAAATGTATTTTGTATGTGTAAAGTATACTACCTACGACAGAAGTAGATGCTCAGAGTAATTAATATTGTTGATCAATAAATTACCTTTTGAATCACTTGGGCACATGAAGAGTATGTTTTTTGTCTGTTCTCTGTGTATTTTACCTGCAACTTATACTGGTCTCATCAAAATGATGTTAAATCCATGTGTATTTTCCACCACATCACTGAATTTTAAAGATGTTCATTATTTATACATGATTACTAATATTACACACTTTAATTTTATTGTGCTTACTAATGAATGAATTATTTTGTTGAAAAGATTTTATTTTTTCATTTGTATTGTGATAAGTGTCCGAGGCAAGTACTCTATTTATTAATTTGAATTTCATTAGCATACGCATTCTACAATATTTCCCATATACAACTATGCAGGAGTTTTTTGCCAAACTTTAGCGCATGAATAAATATGGACAAATCAGTGTACAAATAAATGTTTTTTTGGTGATAATTGCCAGGAAAACAAAAAACAAAGCAAAGAAAGAAACACCACCACCTGCACAGTAATTATTAGATGCTTAGAATATTTTTGAACTTATTTTTGAAATTTTCAAAGGATAAATAAAATAGAATTAACAGTATATATATTCTAATATTTTTGTATTATTACCTTCCATTCCTTACTGTAACCACCTATACCATTCTTTACAATAAATTATTCTTGGATGATACCATGTGTCACATGTAAGTTGCCACTAAATGTAAATTGCACATCACTCGTAAGGGAAGGAAAAACAAGTATAAAAGCATTGCCATTTCTAAAATTTAGAAGAAAAGAGAAATTAATTTTTAGATGTAGAGGAACCATGTGAAAAATAACAATATAAAAAATTGAGCCTAGTTCTGTCTTTGTCTAGAAATTCGTTTGAATCTGATGGCTATACAATTTAAATATCTATTTCATATATATTAATGCAGCAGCATTCAATTTGTCTCTTTTATAAATTGTAACAATTTTAAAAATTGTTTCTCTGCATAACAGTTTTTCACTCTATGGGTTTTCAGCTGTTTTTTCATATCTCTCTTCATCATAATAACGATGATAAAAAGAATATAATTTTTTATACCTGGTTGCCTGCGAGCAGGCACCATCAAACCATATTTAGGTATTCAAGGAAATGGCCTGATTTTCCGAGGTGGTAGTACTAATGGACACTTTAAATTCTTCTTGAACAGTAATGATAGGGGGGTTTTATGCATTATTTTATTGTTGTGATAAAGAAGTATTGCTACATTAAATTTATTTCTATGATTTTAGGATCAAACTCGGCATTCTGAAAACAGTAGATGTTTTTCCTGATCAATCTGGAAATAGAGAGAGTAATTTTAGGAAGGCAAAATGTCTGTTTTGAAACCTGTCATCTGCCTTCTTTCTTCTTTTTCAAACTCCTCTTTCCTTCTTTCACTATTTACAAGTTATTAAATTTTTCATTGTGCAGATTGTGCATCTCCTGCCTGATCGCTTGCCTTTCCTGGTGTCAGGTCAGCAGTTTCAAAAACAAGGCCAGCTAAACATCTTGTATGTGTACCAGTTCTGTTCACAACAGAACAGAGCTACTCAAACCTCATTTTTGCAGGTAACTTAGCAGAAGTGTTGACAGATCATTAGACAGCTCTTGAGGCCAAAAAGTACCAATAGCACTGTTATTCTTTTCATGAAGTGGAAGTATGATGGATCACAGTTGTTCAAAATGACCCCAGAGTACTTTTGTTTCAATGCAGCAACCTATGGTTGCTTGACATGCTCACAGTACCTTGATATAGTCAGTGCTTAAGAGAAACTAAAGACTTCTGTTAAGTTTTTGTTGGGTTTTTTTAATATATTTTGCATAGTAATATTAACTTAGTTGTTGAAATCATTCAAAAAAAATACAGCTAACCTGTCAGACAGACAGATGGCACACTCAATACCCATACACGCATAGAAATGCCTACCTTGGTCAGATTTCCTAATATTCTCTGCTCCAGGATGTAGGAATCATATGTTACATAACACCTTTTTTTGTTTCCTGCATCTGTGACAACATTTCAAAGGAATTTTGATATAATGCTCATCACAAATGGCACAGAGCCCCACAGGTCAGCTTCTGCTGCTTCTGTAGAGCTCCATAGAGGAGTAACATAATTTTTAATGAACCTACACTCACCAGATTATATAAATCTGATAAAATAATAAAATCAGCAATGTATGTGATACAACATCATTCTGCTTACTGAGTCTTACCAATGCACAAAATGGACAGACATCATGAGAAACATATAGATTTTAAAACTGAAACAACTTCACAAATATCTAACCTGATTTATTTCACATCAACAGAACTTCAGCCTTTCATTTATGCATTCTGTCTCAAATGAGGTGATTCAATTAGACCAGAGAGTTTAGTGTAGCACCAAAAAACATAGCACAAAGAACATTATAGTTCCACAGCATCATATGGTTTATTATTATACAATACAGTCATAGTGCATGGCTGAAGAAAAGACAACACTTTATTAGTTTATTAGTAAAGTTAAAATATCAATAACATTTTTAAGCATAAAATTTTTATGAAGCATTCACTGTAATACTTCATTTAGAAAAGAAATCAACAAAGAACTTAAAGAATTCATCACTAGCTACCTATTATAAAGATAATTCTTCATGATTAAATATTTATCAGCTAATACATAAACAAAAAGCTAATAATCTGAAATTACACTCAGCAGTGATTTAAGGTAACTCTGTGACACTGCACTGGAATGGATTTGAAGTGTTCGCACTGTTTATTTTGAGGTCACAACTGTCAGGACAGTAACTTACAGCTGAGGAGTGTAGTGACATCTTCTTAAGCCTTTCCAGCTAAATTGCTGAGGCTATATTATGACTTTCCCCATCAGATGCCTCCAGCTGTATTTATTATGAAGACTTCCAGCCAAATAATGAAAAACAACTAAGAACTTTCTGACTATATCTTTTTCCTGAGATACATGCAGTTTTTTCAAATTGTATTGTCCCAGGAAATTTTTACTCATAAACTCAAGGACTCTATGATCTAGTTTTGCATTTTTTCAGAAGTTCCCTAGGAGATGACTTTAAAAGATGCTGCTTTTTAGAGAAGCCCAGATGAATGGAAATTAACTTTCCTTCCCTATGCTAAGTAAGGATAGCAGAGGAACAAAAAGTCATGCATGGCTGACACTGAAGTGTAGTACAGATCTATTTCATACATAATACATTGAAGACATTTTTCAGAAGCTGTTCATTCTGTTACTCCTGTAGTGCTGCTGAGGTTCGTGGATCTTTGTATCTCCCTGCATATCTTACAGTCATGTTGGCAAGTATTACCCAGGTGCAGTCTTACCTTATGCAGCCAGATGTTACAATAATGTGTAATTCTTCACGGTTTCTAGAAATTGGATTTTCTTTCCTTTCCCTAGCCCTAAATGGACTTTTATAGCCTACCATACAATTGTGACCAAAAAATCTCTACCAATTTGGATGAGTAAATCAGTTTTTCCTTCCCATTTTCACATTAAATTACCTGTAACTGCATTTTTGGATCTAAAGAGGCTAGTATCTATATACATACGCATATAGGCAGACATACAGGTAGATAAACAGACATTTTGTGTGTGTGTGTATGTCTACAGACAAAATAAAAGCAGAGAAAAAAGAGAGTAGTTTAATATTTAGCAATGGAGAAAGATTATAAGGAGTTTAAAATCTTCAAAACTTAAGATTTTAGGAGAAAGGTTGTGCTTTGGTGGTTTAATTTTCAGTAGTTACAAGGAAAATACTGTTCTTGAAAATATGCATCCTCATACTCTTTTGTGTTCAGTTATTTTCTCTCTGGCTTCTGCAGAATTTGGGGTTCAGAGCTGACCTCTCAGGAAAGCTCTGTGGCACCCTGGGTGGACATGTAAAGAATAATTCTCTCAGTAAGAAATAACCAGAACTTATTTAGTTGTTTCATAATAAATAAGATATTAAGAAAAAGAATACTTAGCCATGAAGAGTGACACTTTCTAGAAAAAAAAAGAAATATATAATCCTTTGTATATAGTATACAAACACTAGTAAAAGGTAGCATGCATGTGGTCACCATATTTCTACAGTTACTTTTGCATTTGAAACAATTTATATTGGCACAATAATTGTTTTGGGTTTTGGGGTTGGTTTTTTTTGTTTCTTTTTTTTTTTAACTTTAAAGAATATATGTGCATGAAAGCTCATGTAATATTTGAATTTTAAAAAATTATGAAAATGGAAATTTTATGAACATAACAGCAAAACTATGGTGAATTCCTCCAAGTGACACAGCAACAGACTTTGAAATTCTACAGATTTCAGACCTGTACCTATCTAGGTAGAAAACAAATGCATCACAATCCAAATAGTCAGCTGCTGGAAATATAGTGTTTCTACTGATAACACTGATGCTGGTATATAAAAAAAAAGTGTATCTGGTGTTTTTAATGATGTGCAAAACAGGTGCAAAATACTTTTTAGATGTGTGAGGCTGTCCAGATGGTACTCATTAGATGCAGCAACAGATAATACCCTTTGTGACACTTTTCTTCCTCATATATCTGTGTCCCAAAACTGGAAATAATGGAGTGTTAAAAATGAGTTGGACTCAGAAGTTTCTGAGAATATGCATTATTTCCCGCTTGCATGCTATGGATTAGAATTACTGCAAATATGTGAGGAGGTTCAGGGAAGATTCAGGACTGGTTTTTCTCTTTCCAGCTTTTTCTTTGTGAATACTGACTGGGCTGGCTGGTTGTGGAGGGAAAAAATATGTTCTGCTAGGGGACAACATGTGATTGACTTAATTGGTTGTAATTTAACATCTGAAAGTTAGACATCTAAAATCTGAGCCAGGCATTTTAGAATCCCTTTATAGTTAATGGAGAAAAATAGGCTCCTCCAGGGATATTCATCTGTTCTATCTTATGATGAGATAATGACTCTCTAGAGGTGCCTGTTCCTTTCCATTAGCTATAAAGGGAACAGCCACAGTCACAGTACTCCCTAGGACAGGGTGGGGATATTTTACTTTAACTGGGCATTCTCCTCGGAGAGCAAAACTTGCTATTATTTTTTTCTCAAGGCTCAGTATACTCAAGATTGTGTTCCAGTTTGTTGAGACAACACCCACTGAATCTGTTTGTGCAAGTGAAACTGAGAACAAAGTGTCACTGTTTGTAAGAATCTTTGTAGACTGAGGACAACGCTTGTGTTCCAACACACACACGCACACAGATGTTTTGTGCTGAGTTAAAGCTTAACCTTTACCAATATAAATGAGGGACAAGAGATAGAATTAGGATGTCATGTCTGTCTGAGGCATAATGGCCTGGCTGCTTCTTGCATGCTGAGATTTCACACAGTTCAAATGAACAGGGTTTTTGTAGGGGCCAGTGGCCATGCCCAGTAATGGAGCATGAATATCTTTACATGATTTGGCATTAGAAAAGGCAAACATACACCATCCATACTTTTAATTATTCTGTGCTCTGGTTTTATTCCAGTAGCAATGTGTCTGTGCTATTGCAAGACTGTGTCTGTGCACTGAACATGTCTTAATTTTCAAAGGGTTCCTGCAGAACCATGCCATGGCTCAGGCAGGGTGATGCACTGATGAACCTACCTGGCTTCAGGGTCCCTCAGGCCAAAACACAGATCAGGCAAACCCGTAGCTTCCTGTAGCCAGCCATAAACATATCTCTCATTTACTACTGACTTAAAGTCAGCTACTGCTCCTAAATATGAAATTGAACTCCTGAATTTACCTTGCTGTAGCCTAAGAACAGAATACAAAGCTGTTTCTTAGACCTTATATTTTCCCCAGCAGCCTCTGATCATGCCTTGATAACCCTGCAGAGCATCTTCCTTCTTGACAGGACTGAGCAGCTTAAACCTGTCCAAAAACACTCAGTGTCTGGTGTGACCTCCATCATCTTCTAAACAGAGACAATTCCTCCTTTTAACAAAGTTGCCTAGCGCTTAGAATTAAGAAGTCAGGAAGATAAAGCCAAAACCAAACCAAACAACCCCATATATTTCCTGCAGCATCTGAGGGATTTGAGGTGTTACAACTCACCTGCAGGTAGAGTTTCTGGACACAATTCTACTAACCTGTTAGTCTGAGATGCAAAAGGGCTGTGATGCACACACCAAGGACCAGAAATGGCTTATAATGCAGTCTGCAACCTGCTTCCTGATGCCCTTCTTTCTGAGGACATCCAAATCTCCCCAAGGAGTGGACTGTGCTGGGTGGATTGTTTCAGCAGCTCACAGATGGCTTCCTGGGGCTCTTTATGCTCAGGGCTGCCCTCTTGTCACACAGCAGGAGAAATCCAAGGCTAAAGTGGGGACATGTTTTGTCACTCGACTGGCAACTTCCAGCTTTGTGATGGGAATGAGTGTGGCTCCCTAGGCCTCAAAGGCTTTTCTAGCTGGAATACTAGAAATATCTAGGAAATATCTTGTGTAGTCAATATCAAATTCTCCTCACAGACACTGAGTAGAAATTTTAAAATCTTTATGCAAGATATAGTTAAGACTGCAAGGGTAGCATTGAAATGCAGATGTTTATACAGGTACCTTGTATCTATCTTTTTTTTTTTTTAAAAAGTTTTCATGTAGTTTCTTATAACTTTCACATAAGCATTCCTCCAATTAAAACATGAGCAAGTAGGATATGTAGGATATCACTAAAGGAAATGAGTACTTAGTAATTTTAATATTGTCCCTCCATGAAAGGATAATCACCAAAGTATATTCCAAAATCCTGATGATTAGTGCATGTTTCTTAGTGGTATAATTAGGGTAGATCCTCTGCCTAAAAAAAAAAAATCTTAGTGTGTACTTTGATTGTGGATCACTATCTAATACATTTTGTTAAAGTGTATGACACCAAGGTCCTGCTTATCTGCATCTACAGGAAGGCTGAACCTACAAAGACAAAGAAAGTTGAGGTTCAGCCTGGAGAAGAGAAGGTTGCATGGAGACTTCATAGCAACCTTCCAGTATCTGAAGGGGGACTATAGGGATGATGGAGAGGGACTCTGTCAGGAACTGTAGGGATAGGACAAGGAGTAATGGGCACAAATTGAAAGAGGGGAAGTTTAGGTTAAATATTGGGAAGAAATTCTTTACTGTGAGGGTGGTGAGATGCTGGAAGAGGTTGCCCAGGGAGGTTGTGGCTGCCCCAGCCCTGGCAGTGTTCAAAGCCAGGGTGGATAAGGCCTTGAGTGACCTGGTCTAGTGGGAGGCATCCCTGTCCATGACAAGGGGGGTTGTGACTAGATGATCTTTAAGGCCCATTCCAACCCCTTAACATTCTATGATTCGACTTAACAGGATCCATTTAGGTGAAACAAAACAGGCATTCTAGTCTAGTATACTACACAGAAATGATAAACATTCTCTGCAAGATCAGTGGTAAAACTAACTAAATTATGAAGTTCTTATTCTTACCAGTGCTGCAACTTTATTTGAGAAAGCACACTGCTAGATATGCTTGAACGATAAAGTGAAGTCTTATTATCTGGATTTAACATTGCTGGAAAATCCTGTAAATATTTTGCCTTACTAAGGTTTTGAAATACAATTTTAATTGAATCAGTTGTCTTTGTATTACAGAAAGACAAAATTGTATTGATGAAAGGGTCAAAAGTGACCTGCAGTGAAGAGTTACGCTGATCCAGACAATCCCTTTATCGTGCTGCTGCTACTGGCAGCAGCATTTTGAGAACGTGCTTTTATTTTGAATTTATTTGAATTAGTGAGAGTCCAGATTGCACCGATACATTTAGAAGAAGCTTAGTTCCATTATACTGGTTTATCGCTCATGCAGCAGGGTCTGTAGATGTCTAATCTAGTAATTATCACACTATCTTCCTTGGCCTCTATTAAGAAAACCAGAGCCAGTTTTCAAAAGGGGATGAAGCAAGAAACATTGTTTTTAATGTGCCTGATCTGAATTTTCCACTCTGCAGGGCAAAGGGGAGGGGTGGGGAAGGGGGATGGGAGAGAGAGAGAGAGGAAGGCAGGAAAAAGGGGAAAAAAGAAAAGGAAAAAAAAGGTCTTGTTTCATTTTTCACGGAGCAATTGCTCGAGAGTTTTTGAACCTACTTTGCAATATTAGAAGCTTATTTTATTGCATATAATAGCTTTTTAGGAGTAATTCAGTATTTCTACTATTGCGGCAGTGAATAGTCGCAAAACATTTTGCTCTTTCTGGCACCTGCGTGAAGCTGTGACTTATGAATATGCTAATGAGGCTGCAACCAGAACTGGCTGGGGTTCAACACTTGCACACAATTAGTGCTCAGGCTGCTGCTGGGAGGCCGACTGCAGAAAGTAATATTTAGATTGATCAATTCAACATAATGCACTTTGTTTACAACAGAGGGTTTCAGAATACCAGCTGAAAGTTATCCTGTGAGAACACAGGGAAACTTGATTTTAAGACCTTTTTGTTAAATTCTGGATAGTAATTATCCAGTTTAAATCCTTGGCATTGCAAGAGACGGTCCTTGTAGCACATTACATATTTTAATGGAGGAAAAAAGAAGCACGTACTATTAATGAATTTTCCACTTATTAATGTTTAGACTGCATCTCCTGCACAACATCCATGTGTCTGTTAGCCTTGAATGCTGAAAAGCAGTTCTTTGCAGTGTGTACAGAAATGTCTTCTATATAACATCTGGAATTTATGCTTTTAATATTAGGAGAAGCAGTACTGTCTACAGGCTGGATATATGAGCTAGGCATGAAGCACTCAGGCAACTATTCCCACTTACAGTACATTTCTAGAGTTGAAACATAAAAAACATGTCCTTAGACTTAGAAATATTAATATCAATATAAAAACTTTAAGTTGCCATGATTCACTGTGACAATATATAGTTAGAGAGTAAAAACCATATATTTTCAGAAATGAGCACTCCTAGAGTCTACTTATGCTATTAAATGACAGGTGAAACTATTCTGTACTTACTATTTTCAGTAATTGACTGATATTGCAGAAATTTGAAGACTCAGTTTCCACATCTGGACAGACCCTAAGACTCAGAGTATTTAGAAAACAATTAATATATATTTTTAAACTTGTGGAATAGCTTCAGATAAAAAATGATACCTATTTTTAAGTGTGTTCACAAATAATTATTTGTTTTATTTGATTTTAATATTGGTGGGTTAAAAATGAATGTGGTTTTACCTGGACAATGAGAACTGATATCAAAATATCATCTAGTTGCTATTTCTTTCTGGCAGGCAACTCATGATTAGAAAATATACAGACATAAATAATTTCTTCCAATTCCTATAGTTTTGATTTCTGCAAATCCTTTGCTCCCAAGCAAACATTTTATCAGAAATGAATGATATGGCACGCTCAAAGGGCACCCATATGAGCTTTCAGTTTCACAGAAAATGTATCAGAAAGAAGAATTGTTTTACAGAGCAGTGTATTACCAGACACAGGGAGAGGCCATGTTAGTGCTTCTACTTCAGTATTTTTCTACAAATTACACACAACAGCAATTTTCAGTCTTACATTTCTTAACGTGGCTCAAATCTCTTATGATATATATTCTTCCTAAAACCTGATCTTCTCTCTTTAGTTGTACTTGTCATACTCCATGGCAGATGGTTTACTTCAGTGGGTACCAACCACCACCCGCAAAAAAAAGGCACTCCTAAGATATCCTTTGAGACAAACATTACTTGTAGACTTGCACATGGTGGGTATAAACAACTAAAATATTCATACCAGAGAAACTGAGTTTTGCACATTTGTTCTTACAATAACTGTTTATTCACCAGTCTAGTCTCCCCAGTTTTAGACCTGAAAATATTTTGCATGTATAAAAGAGCAACACATTCCATTTATTTATTTCATAAACTGCAAGTCAGTCATCCCTACCCAAAAATGCTCTCCAAAACACCTTTTAAGTTGCTGGGTTTCCATTTCAAACGTGTCTACACAATATAGCAGTTTCTTTGTGACTGTTGAAGTAAATTTTAGTACTTTGGAATAGGAAAACCAATTTTGTTCTGTCTGCCCTGAGAATGTATTGTTTTAGTAGTTATTATTTTACTGTGATGTGTCTGTATAACCATGACATTTGCAGTTTCAGTTTGCAAGGAGGTTACCTAGCTAGTTGCATTATAAGAAAGACAAGTAGCTTTAATAACTTCAACTAATACATAATAATTTGTGAAACATAGATTTTGAGTTGCATAGGGAAAATTAGGAGTTACAAGGAACAGTATCACACTCTTTTGCAAAACCTTAAATAATTTTTACCCAAAGAAAAAGACTTAAACAATAACAAGAAAACAACAGGAAACTTCTCCATGTTTTCCATCAGGATGATTACTGCTAAGAATGCTGCTGCTTCTTAATCTCTGTGTGCAAGAGCAGTATGTGTTTTAGGAAGTGTCTTTAGCAGAAGCACTGTAGTGTTCTTGCTTTTCTTTTTTTTTTTCCCTTGAATTGAGAAGTTTGGTAACTTGGTTTGTCAGATTGGTGTCTTACAGATCTCTGATGTCATAAGGAGAATAAGTTTTAAAAAGGGTTTAACATCTCAATTGTATTAACAGTAGTCATACACAAGCCACTATAAGCTGAGCCCCAGAGACCACATATATATAACTATATGTAACTATAACCCCATGAGAGGGAGGTTAATTCAAATATCTACATATATAAAGGTGTATATGATAGATATGCCTTAAATATACAGTCTCAGGACTGACAACTGAACCGAAGAAGAAAGACACCTTCATGGCAGTTTCACTTCTAATTTATATTTTTTCCCTTGTGCTTTAATATTTATTACTGCAATGCTGTGGAGAGCTCAAAGGTGACTTACACACTCACAATTGTAAGAACAAAGGAGATGAATCAAAGACAGCAGCAAGATGCCTTTCAGCCTCAAATACATTTCTTAGAACAAGTATAACCTTGAGCTCAGCCAAAGATCTAAGCCTTCACCCAGTTTAGCTCTCCCAGATGTATTTCATTTAGCTGTTCTTGGCGTTTGTTTTCTTTACTCAGAAATCCAAGCAGTATTTTTTCCCCATATTATACCAAAGATGGAAATAAATATCAATAAAGGGGTTTTGAAACAAAAAAGGGAAGGATCCAGTTCTCATGGTACATCCATGTGTGTTTCTACGTGTGAAATATATATAGTAAGAGTCAGTCAAGATAAGATTTCAAAGACTGTCACAAAAAAAAACAAAGAGTCTGGTGGAAAAAGAGAGTGATTTTTTTTCAAGTTGTGTCACAAACAAAGATAAAAACTTTTCTTCCATTTAGAGATGAGAAAGAAAAAAAACCCCTAAAACAAAGAAGCAGTGGTACACCTGTCTTCTGTAGCCACATTAAGAGGTGTCTAACTGTATCATGGCTTCTCAGAAAAAAACCCCAAAATTTTATATAACTCCCAGGGCAAGTTCACAACTGAAAGACATAGGTCATTGAAACATCTCTACTTACCTTTCAAGTTCTAGCTTGTAAAGAATTTTAGAATCATTTTGCCATCTTTTATTCCAGCATTATCATTCCCAAAAATAATTAAAAATAAAGTTCAAAAATTAGGTAGTAATATGCACCTCAGTAAATTGAAGTGTACTCTTAAGGTATTAAATTTATTATATGAGAAATTATTAATTTGAAGCTGCTTGGACAATTAACACTATTTCTTTGAAGAAGAGAAATGATCATGTACTGTGTAAGATAAGAAAAAATTCCTTAGTGATCTAGTGCTAAGGTTCTTCTCTGCGTCTATTAAAACCAAAAAAGTTACATTACATAAAACTGGTTACTAAGAGTAAATTCTACCTCACCATTAAGTTAATATAATACCTGAGCTGTAAAATTTCCACTGGTTGGGTATACTTCCACTTTTTTGTTTTACTGTTGTTTTATTATTTGGGCACTGTGCTGTAAGACATGAAGGTAGAGAGAACTACTTTTTGTCCCTGGAAACCTGACTGTCAAAAAGAGTCTTAGAGGTTGTGTAAAATTAAGAAGCTCACCTTCCAATAGACTGAACAGGTTGTTATGAGAGGCTTTGCCACTTGGCTGTAGGCAGTGGCATTAACTCTGTACTTACAATGTCTTCTTACAATACCTACAATAGTAAGGTTAAAAACTAGAGTTAAGTAGCTTAAAATATACATATATTTGAAAATTCTTTTTTTCTCTTTTTTTTTTTTAATTTGACCCAGTCCTCTTTTGAAGTTTTGAATTCTGTGATTCCACAAGAATTTTGATACGTAGTAGAAATTTCCCATGGAAAGACTGAGGGTAAAATGCTTGCTTGTGTACTTGGCTTTAATTACACATATGTCCAGATATGATGCCTGCAATAGAGAGCTTCTAGTTTCCTTATGTGATAAGAACGTTGTTTAAGATTTCTCATACTTTCTGTCAATGTTTTCAATAGTAATGGAATGTTGGTATTTCAAAATTATATTGTCTAATATTTAATATTAACCTTCATTGCATAAAGGACAGCAACATTTTTATCAGGAACAATATTAATAACAATTTTTAAAAAAAGTTAGATTGCAAATGTACCTTAATCACTTTGGTTTCATGTAGTTCAGCCATTAAAACTACTCAGCAATAACAACTGTTGAAGAATTGGTTAACATCAGAAGTCTACATTGAAGAACTGATGGGCACTAGAGTCTACAGGGAAGACAAAAGAGGCAATGACGCCTCAAAACCCCTGAGAACAGGCCACCACACTACCCTGTGTTCATGGGAACAGCTATGGCTACTTGGAAGTAGAAGGTAAAAAGGTAAAATTCCTGCTCAACTCGTACTTGTCTTGCTGATGGCACCTTAATTTAATGAAGCAGGTTTGTCACAGGTTAATAGCCAATACGGTTGCTCCCAGCTTGCAAAATCCTGTAATACTCTCCCAGAAGCTTCTGAGTCCTTCCACAAGCAAAGTAGCACCCAAGGTATGCAATGTACACACTACGTTTCATGCTGCAAAAAATATACCAGTCTTCATGTTGTTATTCACACTGTGAACTGTAAAACCACATCTGTTTCATCATCCATTCATGGGACTCAGAGGAAACCCAGGACAGAATAGTACACACAGAGGTTAATGCACGCTGCCTTCCCAGACCAGCATGTGTGATCCACTCCTCCTTTTCTGGTCTTTTAAATTCTGAGCTGAACACTACTGATGCAGCCAGCATGAGTGCTGATTCAGTCTTGCCTAAATCACAGATCTCCCCTCTAATGAACCGCTGTGAAAGTTTCTTGGCTCTATAAAGATTATCACTGCTAAAATCATCTCATTTCCTTTTGCTGTCATAGCTTTTCTACATGCTGCCAATCTGCGAGTTCACTAATTAAAAGTGATAATTCTTACATGGCAGTTTCCTTCTCTCAAGATCCAAAAGGGAAAAAATGTATCTCCAAATGGATGTACTTACAATCCAAGTGTCTGTGTGAGTACAGAATCAGTAAAGGAGAAATGTTATGGGCTAGGTGAGGCAGTTAAAGGAAGAAGATAAACAGAAGCAGAGGAGAATCAGGATGGGGTAAGACCTCCCCCCCCCAAAAAAAAAAAAAATCAGTGTATAATTGGATATTCGTTTTCTTGCAATAGTTTCAGTGGCACTCAATTTTTAACAGCCGATCTAATTTCAGATCTAATTGTGGCACTACACACTTGAATTTCTACTTATTTAACCCAAATTATAGGTAATTATACAGACCACGACATTCCAAGAAAAAATAAAGTAAGACAGTATTCAGTTAAAATCAATCATGTTTCATATGGTAATAGCAGAATTTAGTGGATACTTATTACCAGATTTCATGAGGGCAAATGTTCTCTTGAGGACCTTAGCTTTGAACCAACAGTTATGCCTTTCCTTATTTTTTGCCAGTAAACTAGGTTGATATAAGTTGAAAACATATAGGTATCTCAGTTGAAGAATGTTTTTTTCTAAGTAGCCATTTTTCTTCCTTTGACCACGCTTAAGACACACGATGTTCTGTTTAAAAAGAAAAATCTTCCGTTTTCTTGATGACTTGCCATTTTTAAGAGAAGTACTGATGCTTACTATCAAACAAAGACCTGGATTCCTCCAAGAATTTCTCTTTTTGCTGTCATGTTGATAGTCTCTAGTTTTCAAAGTGGGCAAATCTGTGATACTGAATTGGCCTAAAGTATGTGATATATTATTTTTATGTGGTTCACAACATAAACTTTATATTTCTCAATGCACTTGGCTATGGTTTAAGCTTTTGCTATGATACCTATTTAAAAGGAGGATCTTCTGGCTTTAGGTTTTACAATTGCTTTGGTTTTGTATGCAGGTGAAGTTTTTTCTTTCTCTCTTTTTTTTTTCATTTAATTGACATATAGCTGCAATAAGTGCATGAAGCCATTGGTATGCAACAGGAACATTCACGAACTCATGATCACTGAACTTCTAACATGAGTAAACCTGATATTTGCATGGCTTAAAATCTATAATTGAAAATAGAATAATTATGCAAATGAGAAATAATATTTGCATGACCTATGTGCTATAATGACACCATTTCAAAGCAAAATGAAAATAACTTTTCCTGAGTTTGTAAATGTGTAGGAGGTGTTGATGAAAGTTACATAAAAATAGCACACTGTAGTATAGTCAATTGCTATCATTGATGGGAAAATGGAATTTGAAGAGGGCTACTGATACTAGTCCTGTGCAGAGTCAGAATGAATTATTCAAAGAGCAGTACATAAGAACAGCTTTGACCGATCCAGCAGCAGGTCAGTCAGGTCAGATCCACCAGAAGTTTCACATGTGCAGTAGTGTTAGCACATGAAAGAGCAGAAGAACATGTACAAGCAGGTAGTATTGCATTTCAGAATAGTATTTTACCTATCCTGTGAGTGCTTTGCAGATTGGATTATATCTGTATTTGAATCTCTCAAAGCAAATTTCTTCCATGATTTCTTTTATAACAATCTGTAGAACTATTTAAACTTTTTACAAAAGTCTTGAAGCAACATATTTCAGAACTGAACTATACATTGCACTGCCTGCAGAGATGTTCCCTGCTGTTTCTTCTGAATAAGCAACCTGCAAGTTTTATTTGAAGCCTGCTAGTTCTTATATTAGGAGCTGTAAACAATTGCTCACTCACAGCTTTTATATGCTATGCATGCTAAAAACCATTGTCCCAATTCCCCACTTCTGTCAGCCTCTTCACAGACTGAGGTGGCCCAGCCCATCTCTTTGTTCCTTTTGCTAAAATTTCAGTGATCCCAAAGATGTTGCAGGCTGTAAGAATCAGCTTCAGGCTTTTTTGAGGGACCTCAGCAACTCCTGTCCAGTCTGGGTAGCTATTAGCTACCCCACATTATTAAGACACTCAAAGCATAGCTACTTGGAAAAGATTTACAGACACATACACAGTATCTCATATAATAATAATATTAAGCTATAGAAAGTAGTGTCCTGGAAAATTTAACAACTTTGTGTGCACATGCAGCATTCACATGAATAACTTTTAAATCCTGGGATGCTGATGTGTGAAAAGCACCTGTTATAAGCAGTTTTTAATAAACCTGTATGGGATGCAGGTAATGCATCAGATGACTGGGAGGTGAAAATCTTCTTAAAAGATAGACTCTTGGAGAGTGAACTGTCTGAGCCCAATGGCTAATAACTTAACACAGGTCACTGGTTTCTGGGAAGCAGATTGTAGCAGTTGCCAGGCATTTTCTGTGAGAGTCAGAATTGTGTTGAATGCTGCAGAGCCTCTATGCCAAGAGATGTTTTTTTCCTTCCTTACCTTCCCCAGTACTGTCTGTCGAACTGCCTGTCGAACTGCCTAGCATCAAATCTCAGATGCGTGACATACAGTAAAAACAAGATTTCAGCCCACAGCTATACAATAAAAATGAGAGAGAGATTGAAGAGCTTGATTTTGACTTAATTTACTGCCTATTTAATACAAAGCAATGCACAGTGTTTGCATCACCAGAGACATACCAACACAGTGTGCTAGTAAAATAGCATAGGTGGACAGTAAGAGAGAAATCCATCCTAAATTTGAAAGATAACAATAATTATGTTTCAAACAAGCAGGTTCAGAAGTCTTTGAAAGGAAATCAGTTTCAAATACCTCGTCAGCTTCTACTGTAATCACTTTCATGGTATCTCTGACCCTTAGAGTTCCAGGTTCACAATTCATGTTCAGTAAACATGTTCATTGTTGTCTAGAAATCAGTGGGATTTCTAGTTATGCTAAGTAAGTGTGGCTTCATGAGAGTAAAGTAGACAAACAGGATCTCTCAAGCAGGCAAATGTTTTTTCTACTGTCAAGATTTCACAAGAAGGGCTTTGGTGGTTTAAGTCATGCCTCTAGAATGGTGCGCTAGGGACAAAGCTGCTCAGCTTCAAAATAAACCCTGCCTCAGTGGTAGTGTCCAAAACCTGCTGCATCATTGTGCTGAAAAAAAGTAGTTGGTGTACAATGAATTTTGCACACAACTTGGTGAGGGGGGAAGGAGGAAGACTCAAGAGTAGGGAAGAAAAAACCTGTTTCATTCCATATGCACAAAAATATACGTACACGCACATACATAGATCCATGCACAGATGTATGCATATGCATATACGTGGGTGCGTATATACATATGAATGTGTTTGTGAACAAGTCAATCTACATAAACGCACGTGCACTACTCTTAACTATCAAAAGTATATATGTAAAAAACCACGTACATGCAAACACATCTATGCTTGCGGATACATACCATCTCTGCAGTCTCTGTCTGCATATATGATCATCTAAATAGAAAGAAGAGAAGAGATATCTGCAAACGCACGCTGTTTAAGTTGGTTATTCAGCTATTTCAAGACCATCTTGTTATAAACAGGCATTCTGTTCCAAGAAGCAGGGCATATTAATATATATTCTCCTTCTAGCTAGCAAGAAAAGGTTTTATTCAGAAAACAAGCTAAGTGTTTCTTTTAAACCAAATTACTCAGGATATTGTTCCATAATCAAGACATCTGTTATATGTTTCTAGCATTATCTCTACAATTAGTTATTCTTCGATGCCCCCTTTTTTGTCTTGTTCAGTTTGTCCCATTGCCTCCAGAAACCTAGTTTTAGGGTCATAAAATTTACCTTTAGCAATTTTGTAAAAGAACCATGCACATGAACAGTGTTTTTAAACTAATAATTATAATTACAATAAATAGTCATTGCTCTGCTGGTTGCTCAGTGTAATATGGTAATATGAGTCACTAATTATGAATAATTATTTTGCCATTCATTCAGATGTACAAGCTTTGGCTGGGTTATCTAGTTTCAGGGCAATTTTAGCACTATTTTAATGCTATGTATTTAATTTAACATTACTGAGCAAAACCGAAGGAACCTTTGGGACCATCTTGGAAAAAATGTAGTGAATTCAGTTTAAATAAATATTTATTGGCACATTTTATCTTAATTTTCTTAGGGTTCCCCCTCCTCCAAATTTTGTACAATTTGTGGGAGTCAGACCGAACAGATAAATTAACAGATAGTTCTGGATGTTGAGGCAACAAAATGTAAGGTGCTATAGAGACCAGAATTTAAAATATATTTTGAAAAGAAGACTTTAGGTAAGGGTCCATCTCCCATAGGTTTTCAATCCCAATTATTTTCACTTAGGAAGGAAGAGATTTCAAAAACAATCTTATTTATTTAAATATTGATTTGTAGAGAAATGGGTAGGTGAAGTATATCTAATTTCATGCAAAGGTATTAAAACTAAGGCTAATAAATTTTCCAAATGCCATATTTTGCGAACTTCTGTCTTTGAAGGTTGTCTGTAGCATATTGCACGACCTGTATTATTAAAGGTCTTTTCCCTGAATGGAGTTAACTGTTTTAACCACTACTCCTTTGCTATCTGTCTAGTCTATCACTTTTCCTCCGACTGCTTGTTGATGATGATGAGCCATGAAACTTTGGATCCAAACATAGCTGGTGTTCCGTCTGTGCTTACAGAAACCAATTTCATCATCATTATTTTGCATTTAATAACATACTTGAACTCAACATAATTATGTTCCTCTCTTGATTCTTCTTCATTATTTGTGTCCTTGAAATTTTTGTTTACATGGCTCACTTGAGTTATTCCACATGCAAACATTCCCATTTAAACCAATGATACACATATCATTAAATACATTTCAATCATTAGCAAGTATAAACTTAGTTTTTTTCCTCTAAAAACATATGCACTGTATAGTTGATTATTTACATAATTCCTTGATCGTTTGAGTTATTTTTGAGGGAGACATTTCCATCCTTCTTTTGAAGAAAACTGTCATTATAAATACATCAACAGACTTGAAAGACGCCTCAGTAGTGATTTTCAGTTTTTCTCAACACATTTTTATGAGAAAGGTCTTGATTTTCTTCTGGGGAACACATAGTCTTTGAGTAGTGTTGCTTTTCCAAAAACTTTTCTCTGATTTTCCATACATCATGATGATGATGTTAGACTTTATCCTTTCTTTTCCTTCCCTTTCCTGTCCTTGCCTTTCCTCATTAGCAGGATAGAGTAGATGTTCATGTTTTGAACAGTATTTTTCAATCTCACTTCCCTGTTTTCCTTCAAAACAGCAGTTATATTTATTGTTTGAGTGAAGAGGTCCATTAAACACAACAGTATGTCCCTTGATTAAACTGGAACTATTACTCTTTCTGTTGCAGTTTCTTGTACATTTTTACCCAATTTTTCTCTTTATTTTTATTTCCATTCTCTACTGACTCTTCTCATTCCATTCTCCTGCTAACTACTGGGCTGTTTCCAAGCAGGTTTGCTTTCCTAAGTCATGTATAAGAACTGTCTTACTTTTCTTGTTTACTGAGTGCATTCTCAAGGAGACTGTAAGGAGAAGAAGGATGTCACGAGTTTTCATCTCTCTTCTGCTCTTCATTGTCACTTATGCTGAGTGGGAAACCATTCCAAACTTTCCAAACTGCATCAGTGATGGCTAGAGAGCTACATCCTTCAAATTCTTTCAGGTTTTAAATTAACCATTGTCATGGAACTTGACAAGCTGGTATGGGTTTTTTGAGGGGAGGGAGGGGGAATTTTAAAAGAAGGAAAGGATTAAACCTGTGTTAATATGTATAAAAAATAAAAAAATTATCTCAGGAAGAATTAATTTTCCAATGTTTCTTACTATTACACAGTGATCTAACTGAGCTTTCCCCCTCTGATATGTCTGAGAACAGATCAAACTTTAATTTGCTACCTATAGTGTTTTCTTACCTGGAGGGGGATTCACCTCATCCAGATTCAGATGAAATCTGAAGTTGAAATCATTCTACTCTGCAAAAAAAAGGCACTTTAGTTCAGAAGAAAAGAGTTACCTGCTATTGGTTTCTGATCACTATAAGGAAATTCAGCTTTGGGTTTTTACCGCAGTCTTCCTTCCTCCCTTTCTTTTCCATCTTTGAATGATGAAGTTTGACTTAAAGATGGGGGAAAATAATTTAAAATTGCCAAGACTTTTTGTTTAAATCCACAAGATCTATGCTAATTGTCAATGGCTCAATTGTATTATATGACTCTATATAACATATATGTAACATCTGTGTTGGGAAATCAGTGGGTTGAGGGCACTGATATTTCATCAAAGCGTATCAACAACATTATTAGCATCACTTGAACTAGATCCAGAGTTGGGATATCTGGTGTCTTAGCAGAAGCCGCAAAACTTGTGCTGCTGCTTCTGCCTTCTACCAGTCCAAAGCACTTGGCTCCTGCTTCTCTTGGTTACGTCTGTCTGAGGTGCATGCAAACTGCTCTAACAAACTGCTCAATGCAAATAATAGGTGGCCATGAGGTATCAGAACACCATCAGCTGGGAGGATCTCTTGTTGGATCTGTGGTAGGCAGAGCTTGAACAGCATTTGTCTCCTGAAGCTTCATTTTTTGCCCGAACAGCCAGTTTCTGCCTTCTCCAGGGAAAGACAGTGAGCCAAAAGGGAACAGTCTCTAAATTCGAGCTGCACAGAGGACACACATGGTTAACTACGAGAGAACATTTGAGCACATCAGCCATGACAAACTCCAGTAACTCCAGTTGCTTTAGACTTCTATTCTGCAGTTAGAGCTGCTCACTGCTGTCAAGATTGGAGCTTTTTCTCATTAAGTTACAGTCAAAACTTTGTGCATTTGAGAACTTGAAATATAAGTACATAAACATCCACTTTCAGATTTTAGATATATATTTCAGCACCTATAAATGTGAATTACATAGGACTTGGGGAACTATATTTTCTTTTGGCTCTGATTCATAATGGAATTGATTTAGAGCGGAAGAAAAGAATCGTTCAGTCTCAGACAGTTCTACCACAGTAGAAATAAAATATAGATGACTATACAAAACTTCCTTGTTCAAATGGTTGAAAGAGCTTAATTTTCCTGGCAAAAATCCTGTTCTCAATTACATAAATGGAACCCAAATCAATTTTAATAAGTTGAAATTTAAAGACCTGATCCATCTCTGAAATAAATGATAGTTATGTCACTAGCTCAAAAACTTCATTTTAGCAACCAAAGCAAGTGTTGAGAAGAAGCTTTACCAAGTACTTGTAC
Organism: Dicrurus megarhynchus; assembly: GCA_013399195.1. Classification (NCBI taxonomy): domain Eukaryota; kingdom Metazoa; phylum Chordata; class Aves; order Passeriformes; family Dicruridae; genus Dicrurus; species Dicrurus megarhynchus. The sequence continues at coordinate 79,459 of VXAD01001101.1, forward strand.
ATTTAAAGTTTTACTTTGCTGTGCTCTCTTATGGTGCCTGATCAGGGATTCTTCAACTTTATGGATTTTCTTTGTACAGAAAGACTTAGAGTATGAAAGATGTTACATAATTTTTACTTCTTTCACAAGAAAACTGTGTATATTTTTTTCACATGTTCATGGAGCACGGTGAGGCTGGCCTACACATTTAAGCATGAAGATCTCAACTTTCTAAATTTTTTTTTAACAACTAGAACTATGCTCTTAGAAAAGAAATTCTACGTCTCTATTAATATTTATATTTCCTTTGATATTTAACAGGAATCTCAGCGGTAATAAATTAAATTGCTATTTTGTTAAAAAATTCTGTTCCTTTCTAGAACATTCCACTATACAGCCAAAGTTATTGGAACTTGCTTTTAGAGAAAAGATTAATATATCTTGGTGGTTTATAAGTGTCTGTATGTGTGTGTGTGTATATGCAGGAAACTACAGGAATGGTACCCTAGTTTCACTCACTGTGACATACTTGTATCAAAGGAATCTTTATTTCCTGAGAGTGAAAGGCAGGCATATGAATATAAATGTCTTTGGATTCCTCGTAGTTATAAAAAACAAGAGCAGCATGTGCTGAGACAATTCATAGTAAGATTTTATGTTCACAAAACAGTTTAAAGTGCATATTCCGCGAGAAGGGCTTTGTCACAATGACAAGCATGTGCACACTCTTTGTGAACCTGGAAAGGAATTTAGAATTAAGGCATCTTAAATCAGATATCTGAACATACCATGCCTTGCCAGTTCATCAGTTCAGTCATGTTTATCCATCCTCCAGTTCCCTGAAGGAACCTTGCTAGGTGAAAAATTCTAGGTTTACAGCACTTGCAAGGGAACAAACTCTTCCACACAACCTGCAAACAAATTATTGGGTTCATTAATGGCACGAAGTAGATTCTACATGTAGTTATTTATTTGAAGTCCAAGTCAGTCCCTGGACCTCCTGAAATAAATTTCTCCTGGTGAGGTGGTGCAAAAGGACCCCAGTCTGCCTATAAAAAGGCAACATAGAAATGATAATTAAATTAGAAATGCAATATTTGGAACTATTTCTAAGGCCACATATTTAGATATCTAATACAGAACGTAAGATTTTAATTTCAAGCACTTGTAATTAATTTCTTATATCAGAGTGACCTTCAGAACAGTGGAGCACCACAGGTACTCTGTTTTGCCTGAAATGTATAAAGGTAAAAAAAAAAAATGTATATATAAAAAGTATTGTAATTTAACGTAATTTCAGACTTCTATTTCTCTCAATATGTTTGTCAATCTTCCATTCCTTAATTAACCATTAAGATGCTAATAAGCATTTAAGAGTTGTCTGACAGATTATTCAACTGTCATTAATACATTTCTGTCTTTGTTATTAATGTATTCCAGGACTATCTTTTACTTCTTAGTTTGTCCCCAAATTAAGTTGAGCTACTCCCATACATCTGTTGCTGGCATGAGCACTGTCTTAGAAAGCTGAATAGAAGACTTTATTTTCTTGAGTGTCCTTGTGGTAGTTACTATCTATCTAGAATTATCTACAAAAGGAAGGCAGCTTTTGCAAGTTTCCAAGTGGACACACACTCACATTTTCCCTGACTGTGGAAATGAACTCACAAAAAAGCACAGTAGCCTTAGAATGTGTGCATTTTCTACATAACTACACACCAGTTTAATATGAGATATGTAAGTACTTAGACTGTATCCCTTAATGTTTGCAGATCACTACAATGTTATTCTGAACATAAAGGAGATAACCAAATTTTGCTAAGGTATATTTTGGCTTTAGTCATTTGTCTTTATAAAAGAAGGAGGGTCGGAAAGCAGATGATAAATGTCTACAGCCACTTTCCTAGAATCAGCTTATTCTTATATTCAGATTTTGATAACGTAATAAAAAATTAAAGAACACAAAATAAACAGCTTTTATGAAGAAGAACCTGTTTGTTCCTCTAAGTTAGAAATTGAGAGATCAAAACAAGACCTCAGGTAGACACTTAGTACATAAAAAATGCATTACAGCGCTTGTTTATTCTGAATAGTTGAAATTCAACAAAGGCACCCCAGGTACTGCTTTTGTTATATATTTCTAACTTCTAAATTCTGCACAGTTAAACACAATTTCAATCACTGATTTACAAAAGCCATATTTACCTGCAGAAAAGGTTTACTTTTTCAATACAGAAATGCCTTACACTGATAAGAAGACAGCTTCTACATCTTGAATTTCAGCTATGATGTAGCTCATTACATTAGCACAAAGAACTCGGGAAATATATTACTAAAGTGTATTCAGCCATGGCTACAGTTTTGATAGTGCCTACCCTGTAGAAGATCCATCATTCAAGAAAGGTCTAAAGGGACAAATTTTAACAAAATTAAATTCCTAAAATAGAGGCACACTCTTCTGCATCCTAATATTGGATGCAGAAATGCAAAAGAACACTGAATTGAGCACTCTTGAGCAATCAGTATTTTTAGTTATGCCTTATAGATGTAACAAGCAGGCTTAAGAAAATCATATTTAATGCGTTAAGGCTCATGGAGATGATTCAGTATAGCATTTAAAGCTGTTCACTTCATTTGCAAGATTATAAGACAAAATATACTGGGGTATGCTTCAATGGAAAAGAGTTAATTTGAAAACATTGAAATTTAGGGCTGATTTATAGTAAATAAGTGTACATAAAAGGGTGAGTAATTTAACCCTTTTTAAACATCCTAAGCTCAAGTTAATACAGAGTGTTATTTCATCAGAAATGTACTTTTCTACAGAAATGAGACATTATGAAGATAATTGACTGAGTTAGCATATTAATATATTTTTCCACTATCAAATAAACTTTTTCAGTTTAAAACCTGCTTTTTATGAAATAAAAGAAAGACTAGCCTTTCATTTGCAGTGGCAAAATAACATTTAAAAATATACGTATAAAGATATCTTATTCAGCCTTGGAATGTACCACCTTTCAGAAAAGTGTTAGGAAACAGATTCTGGTTGCTTGTACTAATTGCCCCATTCAAACACTTCACGAACTATAGTGTACCATATTGTGCCATAGAGAGATCCATTTGGTACAGTTGTCCTGAATATACAGAGCCAAACTATTTCACTTAATACAGGTTATTTTTATATAGATTAAATTCTGTATTTTTTATAGTGCAGAAAATATAGGATTCTTTTTATATACTCTTCTTTTGTTCAGATGAAAAGATGCAATATTAGACACTGAGCAGAAATCTTTATGTCAAAGTCAGTAAATGGAAGCCTAGGGGTTTCAGAACCTTGTCCATATGTGATACATGTGGTTCTCAAATGATGCACAGGAGGAAGGAAGGCAGCAAATTAAAGAGGTTCTTGCAGTTCACCTTAAATCAGGTCCTCAAGCCACTGCAGTCTATTATGATAGCTTAGATAAATGCAAGGTGTAGATAAATATTAGTATGGAAAGAGTGAATAAAAGGCTTTTCTCACTAATTAAAATGAAAGTTTTCTCCTTTCCCTTTCTTTCTCTTTCTCTATTGCACATTCATATTTATACATACAGGCACACTATACCCTTTGTGAAAAGCATGAAACATGTGTGATATATTAGCAACAGTTATGCTAGTATTATGGAGTGAAATTTGAAATATAAGGTATTTAAATATTTGAGATAATTCTTTTATATGATATATAAAACTGCTCTCATAAATCTTGTCAGCAGAAGCTAACATAGATGGCCAATCTGTTCATCAGGTAATATATATTTGTGCATTTTGTTGTGGCTCTGCATGCACATCTACAAAATCTGTCAAAATATCCAATTTTGGAGATACATCATGGTAAACTTGTATTCCTCTTTTCTTCATTTTTTTTCCCCACACTTTTCCTGATTTAACTTTGTTTCCTTTTCTTGGGAAGAAATATCACTGTACTATATCATGATCTGTGATTTCTGAATTAGGATGACTGCTCTCATCTAGGAGCTTTGTTACACACGTGCAGAAAATGTGTCTTTTCACAACCTCTCACAAAACATGTTTAGCAAGCATTCTCTGAGAAAAAAAAAGTTTGTAACCCAATCAGATTAATTTTTTAACTGATCAGATTGCTTGCAAGGACAGTTGTTTGACTCATCTGACTCCTTCACATTAAATAACTCTTTATAGAGGTCCCATGCATATGTACTACTTGTACAGGTTACTGTTAACAAAGATGAGAGAGATATAAGGTAAAGTTGGATGATATAGGAAATGGTTAAATATCTATTGTGAAACAAAATGGGGGGGGAAAAAGCGTCAAGAGACTGAAATTGTCAAACTGATATTTAGTATTTTTGCAGTACTTTTTAAGCAGTATATGACATCATTGGAATGATGGGAACAGGTAATGTAGAAAAATGCCTGTGTGTTTAAAAAAAAAAAGATTAGAATTTTAATGGAAATGAAGGATGAAAAAAAAGCAGGAGGACTGGATGACAAGCTTTTATGAGAATGATATTGAGGATGAAGGAAAAGACACTAAAAATATCTTTGCTGACACAGCATAGCTGTTTTAGAGAGAAGCTGAGGGTATTGAAAAGAAATCAGGTAATTTCTGGATAGTGCTAGAGAGCTGCAGGCTGTTAGGGGAAGTAAATTGGCAAATGTTTTTACAACTATGCAAAGATAGGAAGAAGGTTAGAATTTTAATATGAAAGGGTACTTGCTGGAATAGTTCCACAAAAAAAACCCTCAAAAAACCTGAAATGACAGATTTACACGACCCTTGAAGAGAAGCCTACTGTTTTCGTACTAAATTATTTCTTTCTTCAAATTAGGGTTTTTTCCTTGAGAAATACACACAAAATTGAGCAACATCCTTCAGGTGACAAAACACAAGGGTATTGTGTACATACTGTACAACCCACTCACTTGATCATATATTCTATATGCAACCAGACCTTTCAGCACTTTTAACACACTGGCCTCATGACTTGCTCCCTGGTGGACATGGTCTGGGTCTAACACAAAATGCTAATTACCAATTTTTATATGTTCTCTATTTTTTGTTGTACTGAACTATGGAGCCGTCTGCATCTGTGTTATGGTCTAGAGAAGTAGTCTGTGTGGTGGGTGGGGAACTGGCTGACAGGCTGCACTCACAGGGTGGTAATAACTAGATGATTTTTAAACTGGCAGCCTGTCACATGTGGGGTCCCCTAGGGAAACACATGGAGCCCCATGCTGTTTAATATCTTAATAAATGATCTGGATGATGGGATCAAATGTAGTCTGATGGAAGTTTGCTGATAATACCAAACTGACTGCCACTGGAGTGGCACCCCGCAGGAAGACCTGGATAGGCTGGAAGAGAGGGCTAGCAAGAATCTTATGAAATTTAACAAGGACAAGTATAAAGTCTTGTGCCTGGGAAGACATAATCCAGGAGTGTATCTCTACCTGTTTGTGGAACAGTTCTGTAGAAAGGGACCTGGGCATCCTGCTGAACTACAAGCTCAACATGAGAGGTGAGCTGCTGTGGCAAAGAAAGCCAGCAGATGCTGGGGTGCTTTGACAAGAGCATCACTAGTAGAGATAAAAAAGCCACTTTATTATTCTCTGTGCTTGTCAGGCCACACCTGGAAATATGACGCTGGGTTTTGATCCCTGCTAAGAAAATAAAATGTGGACAGGCTGGAGAGGGTCCAGAGAAGGGCCAAAAAGATGATCCAAGGACTGGGAATTTGCCGTATGGGAAAGGCTGAGTACTGGGTTTGTTCAGCCTTCAGAAGAGAAAGCTTAGGGGAGACCTAATCATCTTCCAGTTTTTAAAATGTGGCTACAAAGAAGATGGAGACTCCCTTTTCATAAAGAGTCACATGGAAATGATGAAGGGTAATGGGCACAAGTTACTCCTGGGGAGATTCTGATTAGATACAGGAAGAAAGTTTTCCATGAGAACAATCAGCCATTGAAATTATCTCCTCAGGAAAGTGGGCAGCGTTGGACACTTTTAAAATCCTCAAAGCAGGATTCTTTTAAGATCTAGCTGGACAGTGTGATGGGCCTTAATGAACATTTGATTGGCCATGCAGAGATGGTTAGAAGTTTATTTACTTCAAATTTGTGAAGGGGCTTTTGCAGTGATGAGAAAGGGAGACTGGAAAACCAAAGTGATGCATCACATAGCCAACCATAAATGTACTCAGTAGTCTGTGTAATATCAGAATCTCTGATTGTCAAAATCATTCCTAAGTGTTTGAGAGGAAATTGAATCAAACACTGCTTTTATTTTCCTTCCCTTCCTCCCTGCCCCTCTTTATCACATCCTTCTACCCTGAAAAATAATAATCTATAGGAACCTCAGCAAATATGGGTTACTGAAATGATAAAAGGGAGCAAGGAGACGTACTCTGGCCAAAAAGTGTGTGAAATAATTTATAAAAGCATATTTGTTACCTGGGAGGATTATTAATTTCTTGTGTTATGGAATTTGGTTTTTTTATTGCATGCATGCCTGTGTTAAATGTGCATGTGTGTGCATTTACTTTTAAGAGCAATTATATATATTTTCCTTTACCAATAAAGGTCTAGATTATATTTTTTCCCTATTTCTGTCAGAGATTGAGTTTTTGTTCAGAGTTGTCTCTTTTCAAACAAATAAATTTTCAGATTCATTCATTTACTTAGCTTTTCTAATTTTGAACAGTACAAAGTAATACATTACAGAGTTACACTAAACATATATGTTTATATATAATAATGAATATAATGAGAGGAAGAATAAGACTCAGGATAATAACAAAAATAAGGACTCAGAACTTTTGAAAAACTAATACATACAACAGAATACAAACCAGCTAGATCAGTGGATAAGAAATAATAAAACATATTGTTTGCATTACATAAAACAAGCAGGCACCTTATAATTCCTGTCCCCAAACTGAGGAATGATGGTGAAAAAATTATTGAAACCATTAAGCCAGTTTGTAGGTGCAGCTGAAAACATAAACGAGATCTTAAAATGAATAAGCAAAGGTATGTAACACAAATTAAATGAAATATTACTTCTGTGCAAAGGGTTGATTATGTTTAACACTTATTTAGAATAATATGCTTAGTTCTTTCTATTCACCTTTCCACAAAGGTATTATTGCTCTGAAAAAAAATAAGATAAAGTGATAATAATACAGTTCAGCAGTTCATACAGTAGTGAAAATGGTGGATTTATTCTCTTTAAGTGACCTAAATCACAGCATGAAGTATAATGAAGTTTTGATACAGTGAAATATCAAATTATCAAACAATTCAGACTGAGGAAATAGCAAAAAATAAATGGAACAGTCAAAAAGAGGAAACTTAGGCAGAGAAATTTTACTTAGAGAAAAATATGAACTGAGACATCAGGCAAATCAGCGAAGCCAAAAGTATTAAAAAAGGGGAAGAAACAGCCAGAGATTCATGTATTTTGAAGATATTAAAGGACACTGAGAAAAAGTTGAAATGTGAGATTTAGATAAACTGAAAGGAAATATTCCTTTTGACCTTTTATGTATATTGTGTGTTTACTGCTTTGTATAGAGTACCCAGATTAACTTCATCGTCTGCTTTTAAGATATGATTAGTCAATAACCGTTTTATGAGAAGCACTTGTCCAAAAGAACATCAAATTCAAAGTTAAAGGCTCACTGGATGCCATGTGTAAGTTTTACCTAGAATACCTTTTTACTGTTGAAAGTGGGAAGTTTGACTGTGATGTTACCAAGGGAGGGGAGGACTGCAGGAAAATTAGGTCAATTAAATATTATTTCAAACCACATGGGAATTAGAGAGGCCATAGTAACAGTATGCATCTGAGCAAGTAAGGACTTTTAAAGTATAGGCACTTAGAGTTAGGTAGGATGAATTGAATAACTGAAAATTGAACAATTTTTTTTCTCAGGCTGCATTTTTTCTTGGATCCAGATATCTGGATCATGTTTGGGTTGTACTCTGGGACCTTACGTCCCTCTTAATTTGTATTAAATTTTATTTTCTGAGATCACCAGGAGTAACTTTAAGATAGCATTCAGTAGCATTCTCTCATTTTAAGAGAAGGAAACTTGGGGAAAAATAAAAACGATGTTACAAACAGGAAAGTCTGCTAAAGCAGGGTGAAAACAAAGGATCTGGAAAGCATTAGGAATGCTGGAAAATTAACACAAAGCAAGGAAAAAATTATTGTATTTTCAAAATCCAAGGCCACTGCCATGAAAAAGAAAAATTCTAAGAATTTTTGAGAGTGTTTTTTAAAAAAGATAAATACAGTAGCTGCAGTGTATTTTTATTAGAGACCAAACACCAATAAAGGAACGAATGAGATTACCTGGCATTTGCAATTGCTTACAAAAACTCCAGGGAAAGCTCAGTGCAGTAAGTGGCTAGTGCCATTTAATTAATATCTGTACCGATAATTCCTTCTGCTGGATGCTGAAATTTATTTCCAACACTGAACTCCAAAAGAAGAATTCTCTTGCTCATCTCTTGGACTCAAAAGCTTCAGATGTAATGAAAGAAAAATGAAGGATCTCTTTTCCTCAGGCTGTGAGAATGGTAGCATTAGAACAGTAAGTACAGTTTGTCCTGAGGCAGACCTTGTACCTTACTACATGAAGCTAAGTATTCACTTTTTACAGTAAAATGACAGCAATTGCCTTCTTACTTCTGTGTCTGAACTTTGGACTTCATTAAGACAAATGGAAGTGTGTTATACAAATTAAATGGAGGCTTGTGTATGCATGCGAAATTTTGCTAATCAGAACTCACACAGGCTCTTATATCAGGGCAGATTCCTTTTTTATTCTGTGCAGTATAGTTAATTTCTTCTTCTAGGGTCGAATTCAAAGACAAGGAATATTTTCATTGACTCTCAGCTTGTTGTTAGTGCACAGAAAAGTGAGTGATGTATGCAAGAAAATCTGTAATATGAGAATGAAGTTCCTGCATATATTACCATTTTTATACATTAGCGTATCTACTTAGAGATGCAAGGATTTCTCAAAGCTCTTTATTGACAGAAAGTAAATTAGGAAAGTCCCTTGAAAAATAGTATTGTGAATAATCTAAAATTACATGGAAAACAAGTAGGTGGTCTGTGATTTCACAAGCCACAGCAAAATATAAGGTTTTAAGTCAAAAAATTGCTCATTACAAAAGTATTAGACTATGATGAACTTCATTCCCACCCCTCTGATTTTAAGAGGTTACATTGATTGTTTTTTTTCTATTCTGTAACTCTTAGTCAGCTCTACAGACACACCTACACCTCATATGGTGCATATTTCAGTAAACCACTATTTTTTTCCCCTAACTCTGACATTGCTTTCTGTCTATGAATTTCAGTAACATGGAATAGACAGGATTACTTGTAGGACTTGTAAATGAAAGCTTTGAAATAGATATCTGAATATGTACATTTTCTATTCATTGGCCAAACTAAATTATTTCCTTTTGATTTATTTGTTAAATTTCTAGTTATTTAATACAAAAGATTTTTAAAATGTGTGTGTTAATAAGTATAGGTATATAAAATATTTTTGTATGTGTATTTGACAAAAATCCAGTCTTTGGAAAAAAAAAAGTTACTTACATATAATCCTTGTAGTCTAACTAACTGGTAAATGTGGGAATGTACTGCAATTTGCAGAATTTGGAGAATTCTGATGTCATCTACCCCTTTGTTCACAGCATGAAAGCAGCTCATTAAGCATACTGCTATGCTATCATGCTTTGTCTGCTGCCTCTAAGCAGAAAGCAGGCAAATATATAATGAATTGTACCCAGTCTTCAAAAATAACTACTTCCAGCTAGAGAAGTTACTCTGTAGAACCAATGAGACAGATTTTTCCAAAGAACACTCAGTAGCTTCTGGTTAGGCACTTAATTGGAATGGTCAAGTTTTTCAAAGAGAGCTCCTTGCATACTGAAGACTTCTGTAAATGTGACCAGTAAATTTTGATTCCTTAGCAGAGCTGCACTTTTGAGAAAAGCCACAGTGCTGAGGGGGAGAGAACAGAATGACTGAGGGAGAAGAAATCTCGTGGACTGGAATATTGAACTCATAAAAATCATGTCTATATAGCAGAAAAGTTCCAATGGGATTCAGAAGTAGACTAAATTGTCCTACAAAGAGGACATATTACTTCTGTTCATATTAGTTATTTTCTGCTTTCTATCTTCTCAAATTGAGCCTTCTCTATTCCACTGGGTTGCAGATGTGAAAAATACTTAAATACAACTACTTAAAGGTTCGGATTATAGAGATGAAATTGAATCTGATGTTCTGGCCAGATTATGTCAGTATGACATATCACTGTAATAAAACTAATTTGGCAAGGGAATGATTGGTATGTTGATTGTGAATAGAGTGAAGAGTCTGTTTTAACTGGATTAAAAAAGATAATATGGCTAATTTTTAGGCTTCTAAGGCACTCAGTAGGATGCCATTTATCAGTTCTGACCTTTAAATATGGAAGTTTTTAAGCATGTCAATGAGAGTACTACCCAGTAAGTAGTGAAAGTACTTTCACTACTTAGCACTATCCACTAAGTATCCTGAAAGCCCAATTTCAAAGGGCAGCTGATCTTGGGTCATCCTTTCACTTGCTCATCTTATATCCCTTTCCCTCCTTTATCCAAGTTTTAAACAGATGTCAAACTCCTTCTGAATAATTCAACTATATCAACCATTTCACTCACTAGTCATTTTAGACAATACACTTATCACTACATGAAAATCGTACCTTTTTTACAAAAGAACAAACAATAAACTACCAAGTGTACTAAGTTCTTTCTATGACTATGGAAAATCAGTATTTCAGTGTAATAGATAAATTTGGCAGTATTCCATCAAAGAGTTCAAATTATTGGCAACAACTGAACAAAAACAGACAAGTCTGTCTGATATGATTATATCTGCTTTCTTTTTTCTATGCTGCTATTATGTAGCATTGTTACCATCAGTGTTATCTGATGCTTCAGGCAGTGAACCACACTGCCTGTTCAAACCCACTTCAGTCAACGGGAACACATAGAAAGTTTCTTGGTATCTCAAAGATGCTTCTATACACACACACACATACACAAAAATATTGTGATGGCTGTTCTATTTCTACAGACACCCATTCCCTCTGGATAGAGACAAATGCAAGACTGCTGAGAAGAGGGACTTTTATAATTTAATTTATAAATACTTGGGGTTTTTCAAAATTTTGCTTTAGAAAATCAAATTAGGTCCTGATTCACCTTTGCTGAAGCCAAAACTAATTTCTTCTTTCTCTATACTTTTATTTAATCAACTGCTCTTTTTTTCTCTCAGAAAATCACTAAATAATTCTCACAACTTTCTTGATTTGGTTTCTGATGCTGTTTGCTGAACAGCATTAAATCATAAGCGAGGAGACTGCACACTGTAGTATCAGTCCTCTGCAGAGTTCAATTTTATTCAAAATTATATAGATATTTCAATAGTTTTCTTTCTGATGATCTGTGTTTTCACCTTCTCCCTTAAAAATCAATTCTCTTCATGTTGACTTGAGGCAAAGAAATATACATCCCATGGTCCCTGGCAGTTTTCAGCAATTAGTTGAACTACATATGCTTTTGACTTATGCAAAAATTGCTGTTGAAAACAATTAAGTTTTAAATAAAAACTTAAGTTTTGCAGATCAGGTTTTTTTTTTTTTTTTTGATTTTTTGGGTTTTTTTTTTTTTGGGGGGGGGGTTTGTTTTTTTTTGTGTTGGTTTGGTTTGGGTTTTTTTGTGGGTTTTTTTTCTTTCCTTATTGTTTGTTTGGCTATGAACCCCTGAAGTCACAGATCTTGTAAAATTTAAGGGAATATAAGAGCAAAAAAGAAAATTATTAAGAATTTTATTAAACAGTTATTCTTCTGAATTAACATATACACATTTTCCTTGTTTTTATTTTATTCTTCATGCTTTTATATGTTTGGGTTTTTTTGGGTGGATTTTTGTTATTTTAGTTTTGTTCTTTTTTTTTCACAGTGCAGAAAAAAAAAGACGTTATTATAACATACTTATTTGAAAAGACCTCACACGGACAGCATCTTTTTTCAACAAGTGACCTGATATTCTGTGGTGCATACTAACAACCAAGCAACACATTGTGACCCTCTTAGTACATGTTATTATGGATTCATTTTCCATCCTGTATCAGTCATAGAAAACCTCAAAAGCCCATTCAGTGTATCCTATCACGTAAACCTATCCTCTGCTTACCAAGGTCAGTGCAAAGGCAATTATAGTGAAACTTAGACAAGGTCTTAGTTGGGGCCCAAGGTTTTCACCTGTACCTCAGTGTTTAAACCTGATTATTATCAAATACCATGTTACTCACTGAATTTGGTTTGCAAGTATATAAAGTAAAAATATAAGGTCTTTTATTTTGCTACCTGCATATGTAGGTTAACTCATTCTTCTTTGGTTTCTTGCACCCAGCAGCAGGGCTCTGAAATCCAGCTATGTCCTTTATGTTCGTGGCACTGTTTGCAAGTCTACCACAGACCCATGCATTTAATTAAAAAAAATATATATTTTGATGGTTATTATGTGTAGATATCTATTGTCCCATATTCTTTGCAGGTATATATACCTTGTAATTAATGACTGGGCCAAATCATCATTTTCAGGTTATTGGTTCCATGGATCAAAACCTAAAAAATATTCTATTAGATCTCAATGGACTGTATCAATAGATTTTTCTTAGGATAAAAATAAAGAGATTAAGGTGTGTTTTTCAGCTGTAATATATAGTGGCTCTTCAGCAGATGATGAGAAAAAGATCATATGCTGAAGATTTAATGTTCCTGGTGCTATCAAGAGAAGTTACATCAAAGACCACAGAATAAAGCTCTAGCTTCTATAATTTGGAAAAAATAATTTAAAACTTTAAAGGTTTAGTCACTCCTCATGCTGATCCTCTTAAACTGAACACTCATCCTGGTCAAATTCCACCTTCAGTGTTTTTCCTTTCACATTTCTGGATTATGTGGAATAAAAATCTAAGGAAGCGAAAAAAAAAACCCTGACTGAGGTGTACTATTGGTCAGCTAGACAGGACACCTTCTCATAAAATAAAAATATAAAAGGAATATACTTTCTATTTTTTTTTATACTTTTTATACTTTATATAAAAGAAAATATACTTGCTTCAATGTTTGAACTCACCTAGGCAAAATTCATTCTAGGTGTGAGACTATACAGCGACTGTCAAAATGTAACCACATTTAAAATTAAAGTTTTTATTTGAGGCCTTTTTCAGTTCATGATTCAGTACATAAAATTATAGTTATTTGGTAGAGATTTTTATACCAAATTCCACATATAATTCCGTCTTTTCTGATATGGTAATCTATATTTTAAGGAATACTGGAGATGTAAAAAAAATTAATTTCTGGTTTCTTCAGGGTAGGTAAGGAATTTTAACCCTCAAATGTGCATTACACTGTATGTTATATAAAAATGATTGTTTAATATGTTCAAGAATATTCAAGGCAAATTTAAACATATTTAAGAGTCTCAGTTGCATAGGGATTGCACTGAGAATGACATAGTAATCTAACAATGAAATCTCCACCAGTTCAAAAGACAGAGAAACTGGGCCAGAGTTAAATCTTAGAAATATGACCATAAATGTGCTGTGTTTATTTCCAGTGTCTGAAGTAATTGAAGGAAAGCTTTGGGGTTTACAGGCATTTTGTCTTTTAATGTATTTCCAGAGATATTTTATGGGGTCTAAAAGAGAATTTTCTTAACTCTTCATTTGCCTTTTGAAAGGTCAGAACACAGTGGGCTTGTGGGTTTTTTTGGTTGTTAGTTTGGGTATTTTTGGGGGGGTTGTTTTAATTTATTTTGTTTTGATTTTGTTTATTTGTTTTCTTGTTGAGGTCTAAACAGAAACTTAGAGAAACAGGGCAAAAGTAAAATTGCTAATACCTTTTTCATTAAGCACATACCTACTTGGTGAATTTTCAAAAATGTATATATTCGTATTTAGAATTACTTGAATGAATTTTTCTGGAAATGAAAGAGAAAATGTTGAGACTGTTGGAAAATGGGGTAATAATAATAAAGATGATAGGAAGAAAGTACTTCTCTGTGAAAAACAAAGCTTTTCAATAAGGAAAGATCATCTATGATTAGTTTTTCCATTGGAAATTACATATTTTTTAAAAAGGACATAGTAGGTAAAGGAAAAGAACACTTTAATCAGCAAAACCCAAACTTGACTTGTCAAAAATTTTCAACTTTTGAATTGAAACAGTAAGTTGTTGGGGTTTTTTATCTTCGAAACTTTATTTGATTAAAAATCTGTTCCTCTTCCACCTGTATTCATAAATAAATATGAACACCCTTTTCTCAGCAATGCATTTAAAATAATAATAAAAAAAAACATAATAAAAAGTATTGGAATTCAAAGTGTTCTGAAACTTTCACTCACCATCAAAGGAAATGGAGGTAAAGTCCCCACAAACCTCTCAGAATTAAAACAAGTGCAATAGCAAGCGCTTGTTTAGAGTATGTATTTGAAAGAAAAAAAAGGAAAAAAAGCCAAAAAGTCATTATAAGGAACTATGAATGGATCTATAAATCTTAATTTTAATATAAGACTATTCCATTAAATCAGGCAAAACCATGTTGATTCTGGTTTAGCATCTCTAATCAACTGGGATGAAAAGACTCCTCCTGCTTTGTGTAAATGAATTTCAAAATGTTTTTCTTCCTTAATATTTCCTTATTGTTCTTTTTGAAGTAAGAATAATGTCAGATATATTTGCACCAGTTAGAAATACCAATCAGTGTCTGATTCAAAGAAAAGCTAAGAAAATGTGAGGTCTGAGGACTCTGGACTTGTTCCAGCTCTGCTCACCAACAAGTAGCTCATTTTTAGCATGCTGGACAAAGCACTTCTTTCATGAAGAAACAGTCTGTTACACCCTCCCCCGCTTTCCTAGCTGAAAATTCCCTAACACATCATTTTCACTGACTCTTCAAGACAGTGCTATGTCATGATGGATAGAGAGAAACCATAATTAACTTCTTTTATTATAACTTGCTGTCTGTCTGCAATGTGAGGCACCATCCTTGTAAAGATTCTTTCGACAAATGTCAGGGATAAATGGTTAACTGGTGCCTCACTATTCCTCTAAATGGTAAATAGGATATAGAAGCAATGAAAAACTTGCAAACCACATAACACATGCACAAATCTCAAAATAATTATGAGGTTGTGGGACTCATTGTCCCATGCGGGTAAAGAGAATTTAAAAGACTGTGACTGAAAACCTGATCAAATAAAAAAATTTTTTCTTTGTCTCATTGAGCTCTGGTCATTCTTATAAGCTGGACAGGAACTGCAACAAAACCTGAGAATGTAATCAAAAGCCAACAATTTTATAGCCATGATATTGATGTTTTTCCCAAGAGCACAACAAGGATTGTGGCTCTGTTTTATTTGTTGCTGAGAAAACATAAAAAGTACAGACTTTGCTGTCATGAGCTTACAAAGGAATTTGTATTTCTTTTTATTCCTGCATACTGTTACGCATATTTTTTGAATTGAGCCACTTATTTTTTTTCTTTTACAACCAAAGAGAAGGAATTAACCATGTAAATAGGTGCACTGAGAGTAAGGATACCATTTAGCACAAACCTTAATCACTGGAACTGAACCCAAAATTAGTAGCTTGCTTTCTTGAATAACATTTACAAAAGAGTCATTCTTTCTCTGCATCACTACAAAATCTGCAGTCTACATGTTTTTTTAGATCTTTGTAAGCCTTATGCATCCCTTCTAAGGATTGTGGAGAGTAGAAATGCTTTGTCTGCAGTTTCTGAGCACCTGGCCTATCAAGTGAACTAAGAAAAGATTCATGAACTAAGAAAAGATTCATGACCTCTGCTCCACAGGAGAGGGTATTGCATAGTAATGTGATCAGCTAATGCCAGTCATCTCCTCCCCCAGATTTGATCAGGTAAAGAGATACATCTCACATATAAAAAATAAAAATATAAAACAAAATACTTTTCTCTGTTTGGATCAAGCAATGTACTAAAAACAGACCTCTAACAGTATGAAGAAAAATACTCAAACACTAAGTACCATCAGATTAAATTTCCTGTGCAACTTTAATTTCAGAGGACTGACATATGCTTTTTGATACAAACTGTAATTATATAACCATTTAATTTTGTTTTTTCTTGAGAAAATTCTTACAATGGACAAAGCAAAAGTCTATGCAAAGAATAGCTAGCTAGCCAGCCGATTATTTTTTTACTTCATCATTCAGAACATTGCCCATGTCTTATGTACAGGACATCATTTCAACTGAACGCTGAATTAAAAATTATTAACTTCTGGGGCATTCCAGTGTTATACATATCACTGTGGTATCAGAGTAACAGAAACATTGTTTTGCAGACGCATCACTTCTAGGAAGGATAATACAATTACACCTGTCTGAGATAAAAGGAGTTTAATACCAGAATATTCAAAAGTCTATTAGCTTGGGCTGATCCCACTTGACAGCCTACAGTCCAAATTTTTAGTGCAATTAGCATTTTGTAACATTTTAGCTGTTCAAAGAGCAGCTCTAGCAGACTTTCTCTGTGGTTCCCTTTTCTTTGTTCTGCCCTTTCTCCACTTCTGCTCCTTTTACTCCTATTTTAACACTGTCAGCATCTCTCTGCTTCTTGGTCCCTCATCTGAGTTTGTCCTTTTCTCCTTCCCACCCACACCTTGTGGCTTGCTTACTAGTAAGAAGATGATGAACTTGCTATCAAAATTACTTCTGGCTAGAGAAAAAGCATCAGTGAAGTTTTGCTGAGCTCCATGACAGCTGCTCAACCTATGCCTATTACAGAGACATAATAGACACTGCAGTCTGGCCCTGAGGGTGAGTAAACACTATTTTAATGCTGGACAGCACATGGCCTTGGACAGCACCTGAGCCCCACTGATAGTAAGTGGCCCTTTCACAACCTTTACCATTTTCAGGTCAAACTACTGAAAAATTGTGTGGGGTCTGTTACAACACATCAAATGGTGTGTATTAAGAGTGCAACTGAGCTGACTGGGGCATGACCTTGGGGACGTGTGGAAAATATAACTTCCTCCACTAATGTTCCAAGATTGAACATGGTCAACTGGACCTGAACTGTGGACTCTACCACATTCCCCAATGAGCATGGTTTTGGATGACTTTGACCCTTCAGCAGTGTCTAGGCACAATCTCAGAGATCACTGGTTGGTCTGAATTAAAATCAAGAGAACTACCTGAAAGTTTCATATATCTACATTCTCTTTGCTTTACCAAAAAAAAAAAAATCTGACACCTTTCTGTCCATATCACACCACTTCAATGTATCAAATTGATTCACCAGTCATTTGAAATTTTTTTTAGTTGCTTATGAGATTTTCTTAGCATGAACACAAAAATGTTATAGGAAGTAATTGAATTGTTTCTATTTGAACACTAAATAAACAAACAGTAAAAATATAGCCCAAAAGCTCTGATCAGTTTTACAAAGGATTGTAGTAGAAAATTCCAGGAAGCCATATTTTTTCATGAAATTATAAATTTTATTTTACAGTAGATTTTGCTTAAGCCTGGTTTTTGCATGATTTACAATTTTGTAGAAACCAGAGTAATGACAAGTAACGCCTGTCTTGAATGGATAAAAATAATGAAATCTTTCTTAGGGTATTGTTTCTGATTTCATGGTTTAAGAAGAATTTGCATATTTTTATGCATAAAAATAAATTTTTGATTTGTTATTAAAAATAAGTAATATGTGGAGTATAAATTAATTACTTCAGATAAGGTTTAAGAAAGTAAAAAAAAATATATTTTTATATTTAACTGAAAATGCAGCCAGCTACCAGCACCTTCACTTTATGTCTAGTTTTGTAGGTAATTATTTCCTTCTATGTGTATTTCAACCTTAAAAGTATATGACTAGTGTGTCAAAGTAAGGAGATTCTGCAAAGAAAATATTAGGACTTCAGAGGTCTATTTAAGAAAAAAATAAAGGAGGCACTTTCATAGAATGTAATGTAATGAATGTAGTGTAACAACTTATCAGAATGGTAAAGGCAGACAATGTATTGATTTACTGCTTTGATTTTTAAAAGACTGTAGTTTTTTTTTTAGATATGCCAAACACAAAAATAAAGCA
This sequence comes from Dicrurus megarhynchus, assembly GCA_013399195.1. NCBI lineage: Eukaryota > Metazoa > Chordata > Aves > Passeriformes > Dicruridae > Dicrurus > Dicrurus megarhynchus. Next base: position 97,687 of record VXAD01001101.1, read on the forward strand.
AAACAGTTTTATAGAGTAGTGGAGACAACTATGACAAAGGAAGAGGTTCAAAGTCATAGACAGTCAAATCAAGCAAGAGTCTTTAGCTCCTAATGTAGTCTAGTGAGTAACCTGTTTATTCATTAATGAAGCAATTGCAAATGTTGACTGAGGTTTATTCTCTTGTCATGATCTGCTGGGAGAAAAGGGTTGAGAGAAAACAATAGCCCAGAGCTGTTTAAAGCTGTGTCTACAAACTGGGCATGGTTTTGGCCGTGTTCCAGATACATTCTAGAAGTCTCAGAGCAGATCCTTTCTTTTTTTTTTCTTTTTTTTTTTTTCTTTTTTTTCCTTTTTTTTGGTCTTTTTTCTTCTTTCTTTTTGCCCTCCTCCTTCCTTTTTACCTTTCACCTTCTTTTCCTGTCACCATTTTTACCTTTTTCCTCTTTTCCTCCCATTTTAATTTTTCCTTTTCTTTTTCTTCATTTCTGTATCACTTTTTTTTTGATTCTTTTTTTATCCTTCCTTCTCTTCCTTGTTTTTACCCTTCTCTTCATTTCCTTTTTCTTTCCTGTCCTTTCCCTTTCCTTCGTTTCCCCTCCCTGCTTTGCCCTGCCCTGCCCTAGCCTTACACATCTTCCTTTTCTCCTACATCTTCCTATCATTCTGTGGGTTCCAAGGAGAACAGATGCCCAAATGCAGATGGAATACATTTTCATGGTGCACCCAGCTCCTGAAAACACCACACTTAACCCACACTGGCACGAAAGAGCAATAAGTTTACCACCTTTTACAGATTAAACATCTATCGCAGTGGAGAAATTCTAAATAAGAAAAGTTGTTATGAAGAAGAATTCCATTTTGATGGTATTTAGAAAGTCACAAAATTAAGGAATTAATGAAAATTTAGATTGACCAATGCATTCATGAATTACTTATCTCTCTGGACTTTATGAATATTTAGGATATCTAACAAGTACAGCTATTAATTATGGATTATTTTTCACCTTCCAGTTTTTCCAATATATATCACTGTTTGAAGAGTGGGCAAACTGAAATGTTTTCAATGGTGTTGGATAAGCAGAGAATATTTGAAACAGACACACATGGATGAAGTTACATTATTGTAGTACTGACTTTGTAAATGTAGATTTCATGGATTTCATTTCGGAATTAAAGATCCTTAAAATTTGATATCTGAAAATTCTCATTAATTTTATACTTTTTCTAAACTGGCTAATTCTTGCTGAAATTTCAACAATGTCTGAAGGCAGATACCGGGCATGTCTGAAATTCTCGTAATTATTTGATTACACTGAAATTAGCTACATAGCCCTGTTTTCAATGAGTCAGGCAGCATTTAACCTTTCTAAATCAATTTCAAAATAGAGAAAGGAAATCCATTGGAAAAAATAAAGCTTCATAAAATATGCAGAGAAGAAAATTGATGTAAAAGGCTGACAGAAGCACAATCATTCTCTTTGGAAGACTGGAAATGTAAATAAAGGCATCATTCTTCTCAACATAAATTGTGCTTATGAAATATGAATGTTAGCAATACTTCACTTATCATGGAACATATAATGAAGATCAGTATACATTCTTCAGATGATTTTCAAAGGTCATTAAAATCAAATGAATGTCTCAATACCCACCATCACATGCTACAACAGTATTTATGCTCTTTGCTGGATAGTATAACAAATATAAATTATAATATTTACAAAGAAAATAAAATAATATTACTAACATTATTAATAATATTAATAATAGCAACAACATAAAAAAACCACACCCAAAACTGGGTGTACGTTACATGTGACTTCAGAGCTTTGGCAATAAGACCATTTTTAATATATTTTTATGGCTTAAATAAGATTTTTTTTTCTCTTTTAGGGTGACAAAGTTTACAAAGTGCTTTGGAGATATGTCTAAGTGCCACTGGTGGTGGATTTTAGTAATAGTTCTTATACACAAAGGGATTTATTCCTATATGTAGAGGGACTAAGTATTTCCTGAATGTGCATATTTGTGTTTGAATTTAAAAATATCAGTCCTTTTTACATCAACCTCTATGAACAGATATACTAATGATGCTGATTATTTTAAAGCTATGTTGGTGGAAAAAATAGAAGACTTCTCATTAACACATTTTCAGGACTATGTAAAATAATATTAAATAGAAAATAAGGAGTTTAAAAAATATTAACTATTGTAAAGAAAGAGTTTCAAAGTGTTATTGCATTGCCAGCAGGTTGAGGGAGGTGATCCTGCCACTCTACTCAGCCCTGGTGAGGCCTCATCTGGAATACTGTTCTGGGCTGCTCAGTACAAGAAAGACATGGAGCTCCTGGAACGGGTACAGGAGATGGCAACAAAGATGATTAATCGTCTGGAGCATCTCTTTTACAAGCAAAAGGACAAGAGGCAACAGGCAGAAACTGATGCACAGGCAGTTCCACTTGAATATGAGGCAGAACTTTACTGTGTGGGTGATTGTGCACTGGAACAGATTCCCCAGAGAGGCTATGGAGTCTCCCTCACTGGAGAGGTTCAAGAACTGACTGGACACTACCCTGTGCCTTGTGCTCTAGGATGACCCTTCTTGAGCAGGGAGGTTGGGCCAGACAACCCAATGTGATCCCTTTCAACCTGACCCATCCTATGAGTCTGTTAAATACTTAAAATTAAAAAAAAAAAAAAAAGAAAGAAAGAATCTTTCTACATTTTAATTTCTGGCCAGACTCGACCTATTTCAATTTATTTTGCATTTTTATCTTTTTACATACTCATGTGTTTTTCACATTTTAGGTTTCTTAATTTCAGAATTATTGTTATGTATATTTACATTCCATGAGAATTTATAGATAATTTTTTCTTTTTTATTTTTTATAGATTTTTTATAGATATATAAATTTATTTATAGATAATTTTTTTTATTAATTATTATTTAATTTTCAAAGAAATCAGAGTCCAATTTTGACTTTGGAAGCATAATTTTCTTTGTTAATGCCCAAAACAGCAATTGTTCCAACAGACTTCACGTCAACCTGAAAGCCTAATTTTATTTTAGTACAAGTGAAAAACAACACCTCAGAGATGGATGTGTCTTATTTCTGATACACCTAATTTCTATTTGGGCGAGAGGCTTACTGGCCTAGATCAAAAAGGAAATTTGTGATCTAAAAAACAGCTAATAATATTAGGAAATGGAAGGTAAAAGAGATGGGAAGGGTTTGTGGGCCAAAGCATACTCTATATATTCTTCTGTTATATTTTACTGATTCTACCGGTGTGGATAGTGATTCGTTTGTTTCCCCTAGTCACTGAATTTATTACATTGCAGTAAATGCATAAAAATCCATGTCCATTTTTTGAGAATGATTTTTTTTTAAATTCTAAGCATATTTAAATAGAAAATATTGGAACTCATTCAGTCTAATTCAACTGTTTTATGTTTTGCTCCCCTTTGTCCTGAGCAATTAATATATTATATAAATTACGTTTTCTTTTTGGCCATTCTTCAAAGTTTATATTAATATGTTCTGATGTCTCCATATTAAATTTGTCACAAGATCTCTTTTTTATCTTCATTTTTGCACATCTTCTCAGAAGTCAATTTTTTTCCCATCTCATTTTGTATAATATGCTTTGAAGAGCCTTTTAAGTCTGCTCAAAGGTTGGGTCATTTTACCTTTCTGGGAATAAAAAGCCCACACAGATTTGACAGTAATTCAGGTACAGCCTTACAGAATTAAATTAAATTACAAACCATTTTTTCTGAACAAAAATTTTTATTGTATATACTGGAAAATTTCAACAGGCTGCCCAAAGCCTTTGAAGCTAACCAAAGTCGTCTTCTTTTTTTTTTTTTTTCTTCTGAGAAACTTACCTTAAAAGTGGGATCAGCTGTTGAAACTAACAGAGGAGTAAACCCACCATTTTCACTTTTATGGTGTTTGTATCACTTGATTTATATCCTTATTATCAGAAAATATGAGATGAACAGGTTAAAAAGTGTGGTGTTCTGTTCTGGAAAAATAATGGGTGTCCGAATCCAAGTAGTGAGAACCGTAAAGGCTGATTTCAAGTTCCCGTTAGCAATTTCCACTTGACTTGAGTGAAGGTTCACACTGACACAGAAGAACACTCTACATTGTATGCTGAGACCCTTAAAGGAGATAATTGTTAATATATTTCATGGCAAGAGAATTATAAGTATTATACATGCCTAATTCACAGAACAGGGAAGGACAATTGCCCACTCATAATTATGTAACACAGTTCTGTATCAAGCACTCAAGAATGGTAAATGAAAACAAACAAAAAAGTATTTTTAGCATATAACTGATATTTTTAATAGAGATTCATTTTAATGTCTTGTGGTTTTCTATAAGAGGTAAAATAGAATCATGATGAGCTGTTTGGTTAAGCCTAGTGAGGAAATTTATCCTCATTTGATCTTGCACATAGATGGAATACATTACTTTGAAAAAAAAGGCATCATACAGCTTGCATATATATATATGACTTCCTATTTTAGTTCTCTATAACTAAGTATTATTCAGTTAGCAAAAAACACATTGTGTCCAATAGTAAAACCTGAGGAAACAGTAATTTTCTAATACTAGGGAAAACTAAACAGTCTTAAGAAAAGTTATTCAATATTCCATAAACTCATGAACATTGTCTCATCATTATGCAAATTGTATAGTATCTCTATGATTCAGCAAGTGATCTCCTTTGTTGCTAAAGTTATGGGTCAATTATGCCTAAGCAACTGTGGTTGCAAGACCATAGAAAAAGTTTTGGCAGCTTGGCTGTAGGCATATTTTTGTGAAATTACTATTTGTGACCTAAAGTCTTAATTAATAAAGATGGAAAATAATAGTAAAATGGAAGATCTGTGGCTTATCAAAAGCTATTTTATGGGCTACTAAAAAAGGGTATTTCACCAAACTGAACAGAGAAATTTGTTCAAAGTGTGAGCAGAACTTAATTTCAAGGACACCTTTTCTTTTTTCCTTTTCTTTTATTTTTTTTCCATTTTAATTTTGCCAAAGGCTGCCGTCATCACTAATAGAATTATTTCTAAATAATTTGATCTGCAAAGTTGCACCAGACAGGTCATTTCTATTTTCATGCTCTTATATCGTATTTTGGAATATTTGGCATGGCTAATCAGAGTGATTGATTGATATAGAATAGACGAAGGTAGCTGAAAATAATCCAGAGTGCTAGTATTTTCTTGAGATGACTTATATCCAGTCTCTTAGCACACACTTTATAGACACAAGATCAATATTTTGTTAGCAATGACTAATAATTCATGATGATGTAATACATGCTGAGAGGAAGTAATTTCCTGATATCTGATAGCTGTCTATAAATATAGCAGCCCTCTACAGACAATTATTGCTCTTCCATAGTATTAAGAACAGATTCCAGAAAACAAAAAAAACCCCAAACATATGTTAATATTTAGATAAAGTTATAATTTAATTGAACTTCAGGTTTATTATGTTCTGCTTGAAACGCCTGACATCATTTTGAAGATAATGATTCAATAATGAGAGAGAATCAAGCAGTGCTTCATTTACAAAGTTCTATTAAATTTATAGTAAGAAATATGTAATACTAAAAGTTCTATGACTAGATTTAACCAGATTTTTTTCTTCAATAGAAGCATCTTTCATGAAAGTCAAGGAAGAGGTATCACATTCGCTGTGTGGGTGTTCACCATGTGGAGCTCCGATTCTTACTAGACAGAACCTCAAATGAGAGAAATCTCCAAGGTTTCTGCTGGCATGTTTATGTACCTACAGTGCTTTCCCTTTTTGACTTGGGTTGACAGCTTTAAGGGATTGTTTTCTCTGGAGTGTCTCTTTTTTTTTTTTTTAAGTCTTTTTACAAGTTTCTAACTCTAGCATTAAGAATCTCCTCCTTAAGGATTTAGCTACCTGAAAATAATTTGCTTATAATTAAGTAGGTCACATGACAAATGTACACATATTTCCCTGTCTTCTACAGCTTTTGTTACTCTCATTTTTGGTACATTATTCTTCTTCCTATCTCATTCCACAGCTATTACCTAATAAAGTGAAAAATTAGAAAGGAATACTCCAGAACAGTGAATGGAAAAAAATTGGAAGCATGTTTAAATTCACGTAAGCTTACTACTCAAATATTGTGAGTGTGACTTCTGTAATCCAACTTTATATGATCACAAAATAGATGTCTGGAAATGAGTGCCACAGTAGGTTGACTTCCTTTATAGAAAACAAAAACAAAAACAAAAACAAAAACAAAAAAAGGAACGTTTGGGTTTTGGTTCATTTAGCTGTGTTTAGATGTCTAACAAGAAGAATCATGCCCTTGACTCCAGTAAGTACATTGACCACATCTGTATTGACTATGTAAGTAGACAGCTTAGGACCTCAAACATAGATTTAGATATCAAAATCACAGAGTGAAATTTATATTCTCATTTTTAACTTGAAGGCAAGATGAAAAAAAGGAAATAGTAAAATATATTTCCATCTAGCATATCCTATTAATGGTATTTCTCCAAATAAGAGAATTATATTCTCTTTATATATACATATTTATATGTATGTATGTATATCTATCTATCTGTCTGTCTATCTATCTATCTCTCTCTCTATCTCCCTATATATATGTGTATCCAATAATGGGCATTCAAAAATTTGCAACAAGAAATTTAAAATTAAGTGTCTTTCCTTGTTTGTTTTCTAATTACACAGCCTGATATCAATGCGAGAGAACTGAGATAACTGCATGATAAGTCAGAAGTAGAAGAGAGCTGCCTAATAGAGACACTGAATGTCTTCAAACTTACCTGTCTGTTTTACTGATGCTCTGTGGTGCTTCTTCCCATCATCAATTAATAACTTGGCAGCCTTACCCCAGATGCAAAGGAACTCTGAACACTTGCATGACCTCATAAAGGTGTATAATATTTATGTGATAACTCAATTGTTAAAGTGCTCATCATCATGGTGGTATGTAATATTTTCTCATCTTATTTTCACAGCTTTTCTTCTGTGGAAAAGAGATGAAGGGTAATGTCAGGATAGAGGCGTGGGGAAGAAGAATCAGTTTAAAATAAGAGAATGAAGACGTATATGTGCTTAACTCAGAAATCTCATGTTGAAGAGCTCAGGTCAAGCGTTAGAAAGAATTTCCTGCTTCTGGCATTATTGCAGTGTTTCCCCATTGAATATAAAAACAGTATAAATGCTGTCTCCTTACTGATTGTATGCAATCAAGACATCAGCTCAGGATCTAAATGACTTTGAGGCAGATTATTTGTACCCTAAACCAAAATACCACTTCACACAATAATGAACAACATTTAGAGTAGTTTCTTGACTCCAGTGGAACAGAAGCCAGAATTATGTCCCTGATATTTTTATTACTGCAACAGTAGGCACTAACACTGCATCAAAACTTCATCAACATGTTGCAGGGGGGGCTCTGAAAGCTTGCTTCTCCAATCCTCAAACTAAGAGACTTGCTGTATGCTCATATCCTGACTTTATCATGAATAAAAATTATTCTCTCAATCTGCACTTTCAGTCTACATGGTCTTTAAGGACCATAACACAAGTATACTTTTAAGTAGCTCTTAATTGTTTCTTTGATATGATGATTCCAGTACTTCAAAGGTAGCCATGTGGTTGAACCAAAGTCCCTAAGATATGCAAGTTCCCACAGCATTTTCAATGTTGAAAGCAACAGATTCATAATATCACGTGCTTTTTTCCTATTCATGTCTCTGGAGAAATGACAAATTTTCTGAATGTTCCAGAAAAATTTGATGAAACACCAAATCTGAGGTAATCTCTGAATATCTTTTGTGGTAACAGAGTGTTTGTAATAACTGTTCTAATAGGTACTATAATAAGTACTGTAACAAAAGAAACAGCATTTTGAATTTAATTTTGGTTTAAAGAAATTTCTTTGTTCCACAAAAGCTCTTTTTTATTAGTGTAAAAAGAAAATATTCACACATTAGAATAAAGGCAGTATAATGGGCTGTATCATCTCATGTAGACATGCAGGCTATTTTATAGAAAACGCACATTTCTTCACACATGCAAAGAAACCACCTTTTTAACAATGACAAGGTGAAAGATCTAGGCTGAATTCCAGCTGTTTGAGGAATTTATAGAGATCATCATGGACACTCCTTCACTCAATGCTTGCTTTCCATTTATTTTCAGTCTGAATCTGAAGGATTAAAGAGGGAGAGACAAAAGAGGGAAACAGTACAAAATGGAGCATCTTACCAATAGTCTGCTAGAATACGGCTGGATGCCCTGACAGTCATTGTGGCTGCAAGGATGTGTGCAGGATATGCACAGCTCACAAGGGACTGAGAGGGGATTCAATATAAACTTGTGTTACAATCATTCAAGAAGATTCTCGGGTTCTGTATGTGGAGCTTCATAGCACCTGTTCTATCCAGTTATCTGACATTACATGAATGGTCCTATGTACTTTAAATAAACATATTTTGTAGCTTAAAAAACCTTAATCTCCTCTCTGGCAATTCAGCATTAACATAGTTCCTAGAGGAAAAAAAAGAAACCCGATAAATTGCCTACTTCTACTGAATTTTGTCTCAGATTCTCTAAGAGGGAGTGCAGAAGTCCGTCATACTTCTTACAACCTATTGACCAAAGCAAAAGTACTACTTTGTACAGGAACCCAGTGCACAATTCATGCTATTAGACTTACACCAGTTACAATGTTTTGTTACATAAAATTTCAGGGCAATTAATGAATGTTGAGAATACCAAAAAAATATTAGAAAATACTTAATAGCTTGTTTAATTTAGGAATGTCTTAATCTTACATTGGCTAAAATATCAATCATTATCTAGTCTTCAACCACTTCCATTAAATGCTCACAGAATAGAGCATTAGGGCCACTTAATGTTAACTTTATAACCATCTCGGAACAAATATATCAAGACATAATTTTTAATAAATATCAGCCATTAAAAATATATATATATAAGATATATGAAAATATGCTGGGTGCTAGGCACCCACAAAAGCATCTCAGTCTCTCCCCTCTGCAGCTGAACAGAGGAGAAAAAGGGTTGAGATAAAGAACAGGAGCATCCACTCATCAAATATCATCACAGGCAAAACAGGATCAATTTAGAGCTATGAAGTGAATTTATTACTAACAAAATAAGAGCAGGATAATGAGAAGTAAAATAAGCCCTTAAAAAAACACCTTCCCCCCACCCCTCCCTCCTTCCCAGCCCTTCCTCCTCCCCCAGCAGTGCAGAGAGACAGGGAATAGGGGTTATGGTCAGTGCATCACCCGTGGCTTCTCCTTCTGCTCAGGGAGAGGAGTCGTTCCCCTGCTGCACCGTGGGGTCCCTCCCATGGAAGACAGCTCTCCATGAACTTCTCCAAAGTGAGTCCATCTCACGAGCAGCAGCTCTCTGGGAACTGCTGCAGCATGGGTCACTCTTTCACAGGGTGCAGTCCTCCAAGGACAGGCTGCTCCAGAAGGGGAGCAGGGCCCTTCTCTCCACAGGTCTCCCATGGGCTCAAAGTCTCCTCTAGGCATCCACCCACTCCAGCATGGGCAACTCCTCCACAGGCTGTGGGTGGCTCTCCTGTGGACCCCATGGTCTCCAGGGGGACAGCTGCTTCACCATGGCCTTCACCATGGCCTGCAGAGGAATCTCAGCTTCAGTGCCTGGAGCACCTCCTCTCCCTCCTTTTCCACTGACCTTGGTGCCTGCATGGTTGTTCCTATCTCACGTTCTCACTCTGCTCTTCTCTAATCACAATTACAACTGCACAACAACTTTTTGTGCTGATTTCTTCTTAAATATGTTATCATAAAGGCATTACCACCATTTCTAATTGGCCCAGTCTTTGGAGCCTAATTGCCATGTCTGTCTTTGGAGCCACCAGGGATTGGCTTTGCTGGACACTGAGAAAGCTTCTAGCATCTTGTCACAGGCTAGATTATACTCTACTAGTATAGAGTAGCACCCCTGCCACCAAAATCCAGGACATGCAAACCCCATACACCAGGATACAAAATCAATTTCATAAAGGAAGGGTATGGAGCAAATATTTTTTGGGTACTTGGGTAGTAATGTCACCTTTAATGAAATACAAAAGGCACATACTGTAATCACAGAATCATCTCCATTTGGCTTGACACAACCGAAGTATCAAATAAAGTCAAGACAATTCAACAGTAACCAAATACCAGTTTAAATCCATCATTCATTAATTGATCTACTTGGAATTTCCAGGTGAAGGATTTTATGTCCAGGTTTCATTTATGATTATCTTGATGATTGGATAAAAAAAGTGGTGCCAATCTCTCTGGAATTTATTCACATCCATACTTAGATAAATCTTCATATACTAGATTTCTAGAATGAATGAGTTTGCCCAGTAACTTGAAAATGTGCACTTCTCTCTAGTCATCACAAACTGTAATATTACAGGAAAAAAATAATAAAAAATATGTTACAAAATTGTCTTTTCAATATAGTTCCTCTCAACACTCAAGGGAAAGATTATTATTTTAATTTTCTGGGAATAGAGTATTATCTAGAAAGCAATTTTTAGTGAGTCTCTTGGCTCACATTAGATGTAGAACGAATGTTATTTTAAACAAAATCTGTAACACTTAATTGCAAGTCCCTGTTCTGCCAGATATATAACCTTTTTTACATGTATTAACATTGTTCCTGAGAGGTCTATACAACATTCAATCTCTTCATTATTCCATTATCTAAAAGGAAATCAGTAACACAACTTCTGACTATTTCCTGTTAAAAGTTATGAAACATTTTACAAGAATATAGTGAAGCAAATGGGGAATATTATCTAACAATACTAATACATTTTGAAAAAGGATATGTTCAAGAAAATGAACCTGTAAGGAATTCTGTTTTGATAACACGTCATAATAACATTTGCTAAATCGCTCTTTCTTTCTCTTTCTCTCTCTCTTTCTTGGTTGTACTTTATTTTCAATTAATTAGAAGGGAGAAAATCCTACTAGAATTTTAATGTTAAATTTAAGTATTTGTAATCTGGTAATGTCCTCAGGCAGATTCATCCATAGGTCCTATTTTGTATTTAAATCATTTATCCTGAAAAATACTGATGCAGGATTTAATTTATACGTATAAAAAATATTCATTGAGTCAAGAAGGATACTAATAAATCTCAGCTTTCTGAGTGTGGGACCAAAGATTGTCTTATTGATTTTTACTTAACTGAATAAATCATACCTTCAAGAGGTTCCATAGCATTCCTTTTGGGATGCATAGCTGAAGTCCAGGAATCCTGACAGTGAAATTCAGCTGTGTATATCAATACCTTCTCTTTAAAGTGATGATACTAAAAATATTGAAAGGACTCTGGACTGCTGACATTACATTTTATTGAAGGATAAAATACAATGCAATGACATCTGTGCAACAGAAGCTCAGATCAAGTTGGTCAGATCAAATAAAAATGAAAACAGTATTAGAAGTCCTCACTGCTCACTGTTTCATCTCAGAGGTATGTCTTTCCCTTCACCTCACTTTTGCTTCGAGTACAGCAGTGATTACTGTCTTGCTGAGTAATGAATAATTCCAAGCAGTGCACTGGAGACCTCTGGAAAGTACCTGTGTATCACCTCTGCCTCTTTACAGTGTGCCTCCTTCCGTTCTTGGGAGTATGCATTTGTGTGGAGACTTTTGAGTCCTCCCATTCTGCTTCCTTCCCACAGGAGAGGACTGCTGCTCCACTCGCTCCAAAGGGACTGTGTACTGATCCAATATATGACAGCCAGCAGTGAGCAAGTACATGACTTCTCTCCCTCCAGCAAAACACAGTGTAGGGCACAAGAGAAAATACAGCAAATGAAAGATATGTTATTTGTCATTCTTAATATGAGGTAATTCGTATGTATATCAAAATGTTTCCAAGCCTACATTGAATTCGTCACCAATGGAAATTTTCTCTGTCTCCTGACAACACCATCTCTCTCATCAAACCTGAAACTGGGAAGTACAAAGAGTGTTTAAAAAGAACCTATCACCATACTTGCAATGGAGCTATTCTTAAAACTGATCTTAAAGCTGTACTTAATGGAGCTATTCTAAACTCTGATCATAACAGGATATTAAGTTAAAATAGATGATTATTTTAACCTTTGTAACTTGGAAAAACAAATATACTTAAACTTAGCTTTTCAAAGGCCCCAGCTTTCTAAAATGTAAAAATGTCCCTTCTGCTTCCTCGAGGAAATGAAAGCCTGATCAGAGCTTATCACAGAATTTTCTGTGTCAAGGCCCTGGAGGAACCACTGGGCCTGGCTGCCCCTCCACAACCCTCTGCATCTCCTTCCACCCTGCCCAAAGCCCAGGACCCCAGAAGCATCAGCCTCTGCCCCAGCCATGCCACAGCAGGGCTGGTCTCCAGCTACCCTCAGCCCTGTTCTGCCCAACTGAGCCAGGCCCTTCTGCATGTGCACAGCCCCACCTTGACCCATCCTCTGGGGAGTGCCAAGTGCCCAGAGCTGTGGCTGCCCCATTGCCTCATGGTTGTCCTACTTCTGGCTAGGGCTGGATCCTGGCTGATAGGTCCTGGGATGGACCCTGGTGCATGGCTCCTGCCCTGACAGGGCTAAGCATGATCCCAACACCTCTGAAGCCCCAGCACCAAGGAGCCAATGTCCCTCATGGTGCCATGACACTGGTAATATACTTGGGACGCCTTTCAGAAAACACAAAAGAAATCATAGGTTCTTTTAAGCCAAACAAGTTATAGTAACTGTAGAATCATAGAATTGTTTAGGTTGAAAAACACCTCTAAGATAATCAGTTCCAACCATTAACCCAGCACCACCATGTTCACCACTAAGCCACGTCCCCAAGTGCCACACTCACACATTTTTTGAGCTCTTCCAGGTATGATGACTCCACCACTTCCCTGAAAAGCCTGTGCCAATGCTTGACAACACTTTTTGAGAAGAAATTTTTTCCCAATATCCAATCTAAACCTCCCCTGGTACAACTTGAGGCCTTTTCCTCTCAACTTAATTCTTGTTACCTGGAAGAAGACACTGACCCCCACCTTGCTACAACTTACTTTCAGGTTGTTGTAGGGAGCGAGAAGATCCTCTTTAAGCCCTCTTTTTTCCAGGCTAAACACCCCCAGCTCCCTCAGCTGCTCCTCATAAGATCTGTGCTCCAGCACCTTCACCAGCTTTCTTGCCCTTCTCTGGACACATCCCAGCACCTCAATGTCCTTCTTGTAATAAGGGGCCCAGAACTGGACACAGGATTCGAGGTTGTTCTCTTTATTGTGGCCCATTCTAATGGACATCGTGCCACTTGAAAAGTTCATCCCTGAAACACTTTATCTGCCGTGACTATTTTTCTTCTGCATATGCTAATTAGTGCAAAGTTGAGAATGCATCTCTTTATCACCCCACCAGAAACCTCTAAAGATTGCTGCAGTATTTCAGCAACAATAACCTCCTGAGATATACTAAATACTCAAGATTTTTGGTGAAATATATGTTGTACTTCAAGGTTAGGTTGAGGATGACCATTTCTGACTTTGTTACAAGGTTCCATAAACAATTATGCTTCTCTTCTTCAAGTAATGGAAATAAATACATTTAATATGTGCTTGTCTTCTGGAAATGTAAATAGATACACTAAACATGCCTGTAATGATAATTCTCCAATTTAATGTTCAAGGGGAGGCATCAGCACTGACAGAAGAGAAATTTATGAGAAAATGAGAGTAACCTGCCACGCTTTAGGTCAAGACTATATTTTTCACTTAGCTTCTGAATTTGGCAGTACTTTTTTAACTTCAGAATTGACTAAGTGTCTAAAAATAGAATAACATAAAAATGAAATTAGAGCAATAAAAAGTAATACAATTTTAAATTTGTTCTTCTATGAGGAGAGAACTTATAAGTAGCACTTATAAACTACAATATCATTATTTGTCACTAGTATTTGGAGAATATACGAGATGATTCAACCATATATTTCAAAATAGGACTTGAAACCCCATCTCGATGCTTGTGCAGTAGATGCTAAAATCATTTTACCAGGTTTCTAGCCAGTCTTTTCTGAAAGCACTGTTATATAACACACAGGTTTCGAAAACATATTTATGGGAAGTAACTATTGTCACAATCATTTGGTGTATCAGACATGCAATAGTCTGCAGTGGTCAGGGTTTGGTACTCCTCAGAAATTCCTGGAGACTGTTGAGAAAAAACATACTTTTTGCACCAGATCAGAATTGCTGTGACTGCAAAACTCATTCTGGTGCAATATAAACCTAGTTTTTATAGAGCTATCATCTTCAGAATGGTACTTTTCTAAAACTAAATCTTTCCCCAAAAAATCATGGTGATAATACAGATCTGTTGGAGTGCATCCAAAGGAGGGCCACTAAGTTCATTAGAGGGATGGAGCACCTTCCATATGAGGAAAGGCTGGGAGAATTGGGTTTGTTCAGCCTGGAAAACAGAATGCTTAAGCGTGGCCTAGTTTCAGCCTTCCAGTACCTGAAGGGAGCTAAAAGAAAGATGGAGAAACACTATTTACGAAGGCATGTAGTGACAGAATGAGGGGAAATGGCTTAATTCCACTAAAAGATAGTAGATTTAGGTTAGTCATTAGGAAAAAATTCTTTAGTGTGAAGGTGGTAAGACAATGGAACAGGGTGCCCAGAGAAGTTGTGGATGGCCCATCCCTGGAAGAGTTCAAGGCCAGGCTGGATGGAGCTCTGAGAAATCTGGTCTAGTGACAGGTGTCCCTATTCACAGCAGGGGGTTTGGAACCAGGTGATCTTTAAGGCCCCTTTCAACCCAAACCTTTCTATGATTTTATATATAACATTTTCTAAAGCTCCAGAGTTCCAGTAATTCCTTGAGGAATGCGCAACCATTATATTCTTTCCCCTTACAAACATGAGTAAGTTATCATTTGCATAAATTAGTAACTCTTGAAAGAAGAATACAGTCTTCTGTAAACATTTCAGACAACCAAGTATGATCAATAATTGGATTTTGCTACTGACTCGAAAACAAAGAGGTACTTGTGACCATTGTAAACCCTTAACGTTCTTAAATGTATTTCATTAACGTGAGGCTGATGTCTCTCACTATGGTCTGCCTCAGCAATGTGCTTGTTTGGGTTTTTGTTGCAAAATATCTTTCTGGGAAAGGATTGCATCTTATGCAAGTACGCTTATGACTGGATTACTGTAGGAAAAAAACATTTTTTTTTTCCTTTTCTAGATTTTTGCATTAAAGTAAAATAAATAAGTGGAGCTGGTCTTAGTCAGAAAAAGACATAATTTCCATCCTGGTTCTAATACCTATTTTAGAAAAGTGAAAAGCTCAAACATAGCCCTAATATTTCTGCTAGGAGCTGTTGATCATATAGCATTTCTGGTTGATTGTTCATCAGCCATGTAGAAAATTAGTTAAGGCAGTAGGGATCAACAAATGTGAAACTAGAAGCTTAAATGGGAGATATCACCTGGCTGTGCTTTTCTCAAAATCAAAGAATGGTTAAGATTGGAAGGGCCCTCTGAAGGTTCATTTGGTTCAACTCCCTTGCACAAGTTGCATCACCTAGAGCAAGTTGTTCAGGAACATGTCTAGATGGCTTTACAATATCACCAAGAAAGGAGACCTTAAAACTTCTTTGAGCAGCCTGTGGTAGTGCTCAGTCAACCTCACAGCGAAAAAGTGTTTCCTTATGTTCAGAGGGAAACAACTGTTCTTCTGTTCGTGCCCATTGCTTTTACTCCTGTCACTGGGGACCACTGAAAGATGTCGGGCTCCACCTTCTCATCCAACGTCCCTTTGGATAACCTTCTGGTGTATAAGACACCTCTCCCAGTTTCCTCTCATAAGCAACCTTGCTGAGCGTATACTCTGACCATTTTCTGGATCATTAATGAGGATGTTGAGGATTGAATGCAGTATTGGCCACCCATGTATAGAACTGTTCCTTCTGTTACCCCACTGTTTGTTGACATTCCTACAATACCTTTAATAGAAGTGGGAAAAACCTGCAACTTTTCTGCCAACTTTATGTAACATACTTGGGGTGTCATCCAGAAAAAGAAAGTAAAATACATATGCACACATATATGTAAAATACATATATCTTTAAATACACTGAAGCTTATAACACAGTATTTAACATTCTGTGTTGGCCACAGAAGCATCCAGACCTGTAGACATTATTTGCTCTGTGCTCTCTCTGATTAGGGGCCAACTTGTGGCATCTCCCTTCTCCCATCCACTGTGCAAAATTTGTTGTTGCCTAAGGGAATGCAGAATATTTCAGAAAAGACAAATGGGAAAATTAGGAACTAAGGATTCCTAAGTTTTCAAATTGAAAATTCTTGAGGGAAGAGTAAAATTCTCTTAAATACATTATTTGTTCAATATGTAGTGAATGTGTAGTAAACAGTGCTAAGATGTTGTCTTGTGATCTCCATAAATTGCAAATTACAGTGTTGAGCACAGTTTTTGTGGAAATTAATATGCAGTCTGTTTTGGCAGCAGAATGTGAGTTAAAAGTCATAATTGCATATAAATCTGAGTTCTAAGGTTCAGGTTATGAGTAATTTGAGCTACTAGTATAAAGAAGTGTTAAGCAATGATGCAAAAATTTTAGTTGCTAAGATTTGATCATGTTTCTTTCATGTTGTCTCATTTTCTGCTCACTTTTTTCCTTTTTTCATCTCTGAAATAAAATAACTTTTTTTTCTGAAACAGTTAATGAATACCTCATACTAAAATGAATACTGTGAAACAGGTCTGGTGTAATGTCACTGGAAAGTTTGATACATGGATTAAATTTAGATGTTTGTGCCTTCTTTATAAGTCTTACTCACTCTGCTCATTTCCATCAAACCAGTGAAGTAATGCATAATACAGCAATTATTAATAATATGAAAACTCAATCTTTACGTTTTGTCATCCTGACATATCATAAAATCTGTTGACACCTCCATGTGGCACACAGGTTCCCATGCATGCTAAGAAGCCTGCTAGCTTGTGGAATATATTCTACCCTACACTTGAGCTTGGCTGCAGACCAGAGATACTGAGTGATCTCTCTTTCCTCTGGACATTAACCTGTTAGTCTTGCCAGGCTTTGTGCAACTCACTGGGGCTGCATGGGATTCAGTTGAAAACTGATGGAATTTTATACATGCTAAACTTACCTGGCCAGTGAGTCATTAAAGTGCCTTTTATTTCTGACCAGGTTACAATCACCAGTTCCACTTTGATTGAAAATGGCTAAAAATATAGAAAAAAAAAAAACCCCAAAACTATTCGGTTATTTGATGTTTTTCCTCTGAAGTCTGAATTATTGGTAAGAACAAAATGTTAGAGACATGCAATAAGAGGGAAAATAACCAGAATTATCTGGTGACCTCTCTTGACACAAATTTATCTGCATTTTTATTTAAGAGTAACCAGACGAAGAAAATAAAATTTTAGAGCATGGTTTCTCCAGTTTTATTTTACTTTGATACATGTGCACCCACTGCATTGTCAAATTAACAGCTTGTTTATTAACTGTTGTGCTTTTTCATTAATTTCATCATCTACTAATGATTCATCACTGAATCTCTCTTTTCTTCACTTTTTTTCCACTTATATTAGTGAACATATTCTCATGTTCCTCAAGTGAAATCGTGCTAGAAATTATGTCTGGTGGGGAAACAGAAGATTATTCTGATAGTGGATTTTTCTTATTTAGAAAATGATAATTGATGTTATATTATCTAAATTCTGCATTTTCACCCATTATATTTTATTTGTGACATAGATTTATTTTTCCTTCCTAACACTGGGGTTTTTTTTGTGTTAATACTACATCTTTTATTTGAACATACTAACTTAGAACTCTGTTTTATAAATATAAACATACACATTTTAGCCTTAGCAAGCATAATTCTTTAGATCTTCATGAAGTTTTTTGTTTTAGGAACAAAACATTAATTTTTGAGAAGAATCAAATCAAAACTGCTCAAAATAAGCTGCTAGAAAATTTTACAGGTAAAATAATTTCCTCTGCAAGCCAAATGCTCAGATTTTTATTTGGAAATGCTTTTAAAGGATCTGTGTTGTTGAATCTCCTGCTGTCTTCAATAGCCAACTTTAATTTTGTAATCTTTTTAACATGAGTAGGAAAACCAAAAAGCTCTATCTGCAACACACATTTACCATGTAGTACAATGCTGTGTTTGAACATATTTTAATTTATATAACTCTTCTGAAATGTAAACATGAAAATAGTTATGTAGTAGTTTCTGAAATAATGCACCATATCAGCTAGAATGAATTATTGCTATTATATTCTTATTATAAAAGCAAATACTAATAATGCTCTAATAAGCAAAATTTTATATTTTAGTTTTGTTAAGGTTGAAAACCTGGAAATCCTGATAGAAGAAAAGAGAACTAAACAAGGTGCAAAAAGGATAAATATGTAGCACAAAAGAGCAGAATTTAAAAATAAGGAGTTTACTGGCTGAAAATTTGGTCTTGGCTTCTGAAGAGTCACAAACCAAAATTATTTTCTGTGTAAGCAAGCATTTCTAATATGCACAAGTAGTATGAATTTGGAATTCACCATGGAAGATCTAATTCACTGTAAATAAGCAAAAGAACAAGTATATGAAGGTTTAATTTAACTGTTAAATAATACCTGTTTGGGGTGGTGTGCATGGCAATAAGTTCAGCAACTGTTCAATATGATATGTACCTGATGTCTCTCAATCTAATCCATCCATATGCTTTCCAGCAACAGCCATTGCTTCTCCCTTGACCCAATTCCTTCCTGTAGTTTTATGAATATTTAAACTGCTAAGATGCAAATAAGAGATGATGCTTACAATTTTAAAGCATGTCTAATTGTTATCCTTATAGCTTACTTTGCAGTAGTGTATTATTACATTATTTTTCAGTGATAATGATTTGCTCCCACTTTGAACAACCTCTATACAAAACATTTTGTCTGCAGACTCTATGTTATCTTGAACCTGAATTGATGAATTTAGCTTCTGGAAAGCTCTTGCTAAAATTTCAACAGCAAGTTAAGGGAGATAAGCAGCATCCATTCATTAGATTATAATGATTTTAATTTCCTCATGAAGTAAACATTTCCAGCATGAGATGTCAAGGAATATATAAATACATGTCAGAAGAGGGCTGCTTTGCCCTCATCTTTCAAGGATTAGTTGTGTGGAAATTAAATTAAAAATAAAAATCCACATCACTCACAAAGATTCATATGCTTACATATCCTTGACACCATTTTGAGGCACCCATGATAGGGAGCCAAAACTTTCTGGAGATCTGTATGCTAATGTAGGCATTTACTGACATTTGAGGGATTATAGAGAATGCAAGACCAGTGGAGAGGAATGGCATGTTTGCCAGCAGACCTATAGGTGACTCCTGGTTTATGGACCAGCACCTTGCAGTCATGCACAAAACCTTTTGTTATGTCAAATACTATAGATTTCCATGTTTTGGAAACTGAACGAGGCTGTAAATTTAGGAAGCTTAATTTAGCTGTTTTTTTTTTTTTTTCTTTTTTTTCCCCTTCTTTAACCATAATATTGCTAAGAATGGGTGCCAAAATGCCTTTTCAGCATAACAGATAGGATGAAGAAGTGACTGTGAAACATAGATATATAGTGATAGATGAAGACCAAAGAATAAGATCAAAAGCTGAGTTCCTGACAGATTAAATTGCTCAGGTGGTATTTACTCCTTGGATCCATTTTGAACAGCTCCAAAGCATTCTATACAAGCAAATTTGCTTATAAATAGGTCTGTAATTAGGCCGCTACTTATTCAGAACCACAACAGCAAAACCAAACCATTTTTATCTAAGATAATTATTTCCTAACATTTTAAAATGCATTGGTCAAGGCATCCTTCAGATTCCTCTCTATTCTCTTTGCCTTGGAGGTTCTGGCATCTGATATGGAAATATGTAAAAACTGACAGTATTTATCCAATAATTAACAATTTACTTGAGGATAACATGTGGGATATTTAAAACTACCAAATTTTAGCCATTCTGTCTGAGAAGCTCCATGTTAGATCTACAGTTGGAAAATACCAGCCTACATGAGTCTAGGAATGAGAGCAAGGAAGGGACTTATGTATTCATGATAGATTTTGCTCTTTCTCACCCAGAATGGGATAGGGTATCACAACTTTTAGCATTTAGCACTTTCTTGTTATTTCATTAAATTTTCTATAGTTTCTCAGAGTGGGAAGAAGAGATAACACAATGCTGGAGGTAGAAAATACTGAAGACAGAAATTATGTGTCTCAATCTCCAAGAAGATCCAGGAGGAGATAGAAAGAGAGAACAAAGTACATGAATCTGATAATGAACTCGGGACAGAGAGTAAAAGAGTATCTTGTGACAAAAACCTTGAAATTAAAGGACAGAACAGCTCAGTGGAACAAGAATTAAATGGGCAAATAAGTCAAAATATATGTTAAGAGTAGGTCAGTGTGGCGTCAAGCAGATTTTACTGGAGTGTGCATAAGGATAAGCTGAAAGAGTGCACCAGTGTCTGTGTAGAGTGACACAAAAACGGGGAGGTGCAATCAGGAAGGAATTTGACTGACAGAGAAATACAGACTGAACAATGAAATATTGGTCACCTCAAGGAAAAAAAAAACAAAACAGAAAGCATCTCTATTTCAGTGCAGCACATTCTTTCAAGGCACATTGTAGAAAATAAATTCTCCTTCTTTAAATATCCACAAAACTCACTCCAGGTATAAATTCCAATGTCATGTTAGCTGTCTGTCTCGAGATGAACTCAATCATTCACGAGGTGACTCAGCTCAGGTATCTATACATGCATATCTGTGCAATTTGAAAATCTGAAGAGTATTTGGCAGTCTTACACGTGACTGACAGATATGACAAAGGATATGCAAAGGGATGTGTGTTCTCCTGAAACAGCAAAAGCAGAAACCAAATAGGAAACATCATCACTCATTCATCAGTGGACATTTACAATTTCAGTCATCTGGATCCTGCTGAAAAGATACCCCATTCAATTACTCGATTTTTAGGATGAACTAACAGCTCTGCAGCTTTTCTCAAATATGAGTGAGGGTGGGGCTCAGCCTAGAGTCTGTAGAAGTGTCTAATGACATTGACATACACTTGCAAATCCAACCTGGATTCCAGATGCCAATGCAGAAGGCATATTTCTTCCAGGAATATGTCTCATGACCTGAGACCTCACGCAGCCTAAGATATTTCAAATAGCGCTTAAGACCTGTATTTAGAAATCACAGTCAGTCCCCAAAACTCCACTGAGGTGGACTTTTAAAATTAGTTCCAGACAGTGAATTGGATCTGCACTTTTATGTACAGATGAGATTAGTGCTATCTCAGATTCCTGAGACCAGTCCATTCTTTACAACCCTTGCTGCCAAAAGGCACAGTCAGAGTTGGCAGTGTCACTTTTTTTCCCCTCTCTACTCTAAGCCATTAAATTACAGTTCAGTGTTTTGGATTTTTAAATATGAAAAATCAGATCACATCTCTCAAAATAAATTCTAAAACAGAGGATAATATCTCTGGGCCTTTGTTTCTCTCATGTACAGTGGAGAGAGTGATGCATACTTATCTCACAAGGATGCTATTACCATGCATTCATTAGTATTTAATGTTGCATATTATAGTAAACGGGACATGGAAAAATTCCAGTAGGAATGATTCCTGTTTTCTGAATCGGCTTTGAACATTGTCCCATAAATAAGGCATGTGTTTATCAGGGAAAAGAAAGGAAATTATTGAGTTGTTGCATTCAAAGTAAGCATGGCCTGTTCTATATACAAAATGATGCTGACAGCTTCTAAGAAAAGCATATGAGAGGATCTAATTAAAGACCATATGTGCATGGAGGGACCAAATTAATGTTATAAACAGAACTGTAATTGTAGCTTTTTTAACTTTTGTGAGGGGTTGACTTTCTAACACATACAAAGAGTCTTTTGATCTGACTTTTTAAAGTCTATAATGTTACTTAATTCAAACTGAGCAGCTAATGCAACATACAAAGAAGTGATGGAATAAAGTCTGTTTTAGAAACCCACAACTATATAGACTAACCTTGGCTGTGCCACAGCCAACTCTCCTGCATAATTTTAAATTGTTTAATGCACAAAAATTGCAGGAATTGGTCTTTTCAGATTATCTTTTGACACTAATGGATGGAAAAACATCTTTTGAAGTTCATGTTTATAGCAAAGTTATCTGCTCTTATCCATACTAAAGCCCAGTTAGAAATCCAAAGCTCCTACAAATTTCTTCAACTCAGCCAACAAGTCCCTTTTATGTACTGAACTCCTTCATGTTGCAGGACATCTTCTGACAGTAACATTTTTTGTACAGCTGCTCGTCTTCCTCTTCCCATTCACACTGACCCTAAAAATCTCTCAGTCCTGCAGGCACTTTTTAAAAATTGAATAAAAAGCCAACGTGTAATCTTTCAGTCAACTATAATTGAAAAGCATTGGCTGCCAATTCGCTTTTTTATTTTTTTAATGTAATGTGATGTCCAAAGCCAGTTTGTCAAGGGGTCCTACCAGCTTCTTTTATGAGTTGTCTAAAAATCACACAGAAGCATGTGATGTTTTTTATCTTGAGGAAGAAGTATGATATGGGTGTAGTCACTGTCAGGTAATTCTTTGCCTTTGACTGAGAACACCACCTACAAACCCCAAGAGAAATTGAAAATAGATCTAAATGTAAATCTCATGCTTTTAAGAAGCACAATGATTAATTGCTTTTACCTCTTCCTAAAACTAAAATAATAGCTAAATCAGTGTCAGAATCATATGAAAAAGTTGTAGAATTCTTGGGATAATTTACACAACGTGAGAGTAAGCACAAGCAGTACAATTATAGCATGATGATAAATGGACAGATGCAATAATAATCATTAGTCATACACTGTTTTTATAAATAATATATCAGAATTCATACAAAATATTTGTTAAAAAAATTTAACATTAGCAGTGATGATTGGGAGGGCTTAAATAAAAGACAGAATTTAGACAAGTCAATCTCATGATGTCAGTATTCATCATCAATAATGTTAGCTTACAGAAGTTGCTACATAACAAAATAAAAAAACTGTGGACCCTAAATCAGAAGTTTTAAATTATTTCTTACCTTACACTCCTGCTCTTTACTTTCTGTAAATAAACAGATGAAGAACAGGGCATAAATTTTAATAATCACAGATAGGAAGCAATTTCTCTGACTGCGTACTTTCCTTGGATACGTGTGTGTAAAAATTCTATTCTTCTGA
This sequence comes from Dicrurus megarhynchus, assembly GCA_013399195.1. NCBI lineage: Eukaryota > Metazoa > Chordata > Aves > Passeriformes > Dicruridae > Dicrurus > Dicrurus megarhynchus. The sequence goes on from VXAD01001101.1 coordinate 121,099, forward strand.
CCGAGATAATATGACTGTAAATGTTTACACTACCTTTGCATCTACAAGCCTCATTTGGGACTGACATGCTAGGTGGTTAAATGTTGTAGAAATATAAACTCTATACTTTGTCCAAAGAAGACATGTAAAAAAAATTCTAAGAGAAAAATGGTTTAAAATTTTGGACACGATATCAGTAATTAGTGTAATAAAACCAAGAAAAGTGATTTATTAATTATATTTGATAAAGAAAAAATTGTTTGTTCTGTGTCTTTCCATTGGTAATGAGAATTAAAATAAAAGGGTTTGAAAAAAAAAAAAAGAGGCATGGATCAGCATGGCTTTAATCTACAGCCTACTATGTAAACAAAATGAATTCCTAACTTGTGTTTTGGAACATGCAGCAACTAACACAGGCTAATGTGATTAGAATGAGCATGGCTATTATAGATATCAGATAATATTCCACTGATTAAGTTTGCTAAAACCAATTACAATTAAGAACAATTCAGATTTTTTTTTATAGGCATAATTAGGCTAAACAGATTATTAAATAAATAGATAAATAAAAGCAATTCTATGATTTGTTTTTAATGGCACCAAAAATGAAAATGCTTTCCATTGTAAGTTCTTACTGTTATTGAACACTTTGGATATCTCAGTTTTCCTTAAAATGGGTTGTCTTGTTATTCATGTTCCATAGTTTCATACCTTAATTCCCTTCAACCTTTTTGAAGAAAATATTCTACTAGATGCTTCTCAGTATTAGCAAGGTGTACGTGCTAGTGAAAAACTGCTACAGACTGGGGACACCAGTTTCCTTATATCCTTTATTGTCACTGGTGACTGAAATCACTAAAGAGAATTCAAGCAGAATCCTAATTTATTTGTTCTAAAACCATTTTTTTTGCATGATGTTTCTCCGAACTTACTGTAGCTCCTCAGTGAATATGAAGAATTGCGAAGAGTTTAGGATTAAGTTAACATCTGTATTGGGTTTGTATGGCCAGGTTTTGGTAGCAGGGGAGCTATAGGGTGGCTTCTGTGTGAAGCTGCCAGAAGCTTCAACCATGTCCAGCAGAGTACCTGGCAGCTCCAAGATGGATGTGCTTCTGGGCAAGGCTGGGCCAACTAAAAATGATGGTAACTCTCCTGTGGTAACATATTTAAGAAGAAAAAAAGTTATTGAGCAGATGTAATTGTGGCCAGAGAAGAGCAGAGTAAGAATGTGTAAGCGGAACAACTCTGCAGGCACCAAGGTCAGTGAAGGAGGAACAGGAGGTGCTCCAGGTTCCAGAGCTGAGATTCCCCTGCAGCCCGTGGTGCAGCCCATGGTGAAGCAGCTGTGCCCCTGCAGCCCATGGAGGTCCACGGGGATGCAGAGATCCACCTGCAGCCCATGAAGAAAACTCATGCCAGAGCAGGTGGATGCCTGAGAGGAGGCTGTAACCCTGTGGGAGGCCCATGCTGGAACAGGCTCCAGGCAGGGACCTGAAGACCTGTGGAGAGAGAGGCCCAAGCTGGAGTGGGTTTTCTGGTAGGACTTGTGACACTGGAGCAGCCTGTCCTTAAAAAATTTTGCCCTGTGAAAGAGTGACGCACACCGCCAAGGTATGAGGGGTACTGCTGTCCTCGGAATAGACTCGTGTTGCAGGTCACAGAGAACTGATGCTCTGAGACGGACTCATGTCAGAGAAGTACATAGAGAACTGTCTCCATGGGAGAAATCCCCCACTGGAGCAGGAGAACTACTCTCCCTGAGCAGCAGCAGGTACAACAGCTGATGAACTGACCATAACCCCATTCCCTATCTCCCCGTGCCGCTGCGGGAGGAAGTAGAGCTGGGAAGGAGGGAGGGGTGGGGGGAAGGTCTTTCTGATGCCTGTTTTTACTTCTCATTATCCTGCTCTTATTTGGTTACTAATAAATTCCCTTCATATCTCTAAGTTGAGGCTGTTTTGCCCATGATGGTGTTTGATGAGTGATCTCTCCCAGTCCTTATCTCAGCCCACAAAACCCGTGTTATATTTTCTCTCCCCTGTTCACCTGTGGAGGGGAGTGAGAGAGAGGTGGGTGGGTACCTGATATCCAGCCAGGGTCAACTCACTACATCATCTTTTATTACCTTCTATGAATCTAATTGGTGCAATAATTGCAGTAGCATAAAATGGGGAGAGGAAGGACGAGAGAAGGAATTCTCCTTCTGCGCTCATGATGCAACATTTAGCATACGTGGTATAAACCCGAGAGGCTGGGGTTTAGCTTTTAATTTCTGCATTTCCTATATTCTCAGTGTTCTGAGTGCACACTATTAAAAACCTATGCCAGTAAATGAATAAGGAGATAAAGCTGCTACATAGGTGCATCCATAGTGGTGGACCAACACAGATGACAAAGCAAATACATACATCTTGCTTTGAAACTGTGCATTTCTTTAATTACATACAAACAAATTAAGTAGTTTTGTGAGTTCTTCAGAAACGTCATTCTCTATACTTTATTAGCATTTTTTATTTGGAATATTGCAATAAGTTTCTTTTGTAATAGACAAAAAAATCTTAATTGGGAGATTACTATTTCTTTGAGGCTTTAGGCCTACATTTCAGATGAAACCACACTGAAATTAGAGACCTTTTTGCAAATAAACTAACTGCCTATTTTTAATTCTTAACAGTTAAAGGAATTTTAATAAGGCTACATTTAAACTGCTAGATAAGTACGCTCTGTGCTATGACCAATAGTCCTAGTCTCATAATCAAGCAGATCAAATGATCTCTTGTTGTGAACCCTCTCTCTCTCCTTCTTTGGTCTATTTTTTCTTCTGATGAGTTTTATGTAAAATAGGAAATTAAAAGTGGTTTTATGTCTATTATGAAATTTACAAATGGTCAAGATGAACACCTGGATTTACAAGATGGGAACTACTCCTTCAGGTCAAACATTTGTGAAGTCTTGTTTCTTACAGCAACTACTTTGTCTATATCAAACTTCTCTTTAATTTAAAAAAAAAAATAATAATCTCAGAAAAAAAGATGTCATTAATATGATATATATGAAGAGGCACTTCAGAATCTTACAGGAGAAATGTTGTTTGTGTTCATGGATAGATTAGTCACGATGAAAATGCATTCACCCATTTCTAGGGAGAACCAGCAAATGGCAAACAAAGCTACTGCTGAAGACACTGTGTATAAACAGTGGAAGAAGAATATCTTCAATGGAGCAATGGAAGTCAAAGGAAATCTTAATATGGATGAAATTAGTTTTATATATGGAAATTAAAGCAATTTTATAGCTTTGTTTTTGAAAATGTCTTTCTATCATAGATAATTGACTTAGATTTTTAGTTAATTTTTTAATGCCAATTTGATTTGCTACATTTTTATTGTTTGGGGTTTTTTTCTAATTTAGTCTATTATTCTAGAATACTTTGAGGCTTCTAGTCAAGCTGTTTGGGTTTTCGCTGACTGTGGGTGTAACAATTTTCAAAAAGATTTTGAAGTGTCCATTAAAATCAATGTTAAAAAATGTTGTGACATTATGATCTAAAGATGAGACATTCTATGTAATAACATCACTGAGTTTAAAATGGGCTAAATGACACATTCTTTTTTTAATGATTCATTCACTTCACAGACTCTTACAGAAATCTTTATGTTCTCTTTAGCTTGAGAATTAAATGAATCACAGGTTTTGCCAGATAAGATTGCAGGCATTTATATAATACAGTCATATATACATATTTATTTCTGAAAAAAGAAATAAAGTCTTTTAATGAATATGCCTCAAATAGGTGTTATTTTGGGAAAGAAAGTCCTTGGCCTTTTTTTAACCAACATTAAATAGAGACAATCTAAAATGTTACCTTGTCTTTTTTCTTCTTTAATTTATGACAGTGCTGATCAGACCTGAGTCTTCAGTAGTCCTCTTACCTGTATAAAGTGCAATAAAGTCAAAAGAGAAAATTCTGAGAAATTTTTAAAGTTTGTGCAAACAAACATAAAGTCGTGCATTATGATGAAACTATGATTACTGTTCACAAGGAGAATTGAATGAGACAAACAACAGGAAAAAAATTTTAAGAAGGAAGGCTGATAGTGAGCAACAATGCTGAAAGCTACAAGTGCCTTTTAGAAGCATAGATAAGTGGGAAGAAGTTGACTTATGAGTAATTCTGCACTGACTATTTAATATCAACAAGCCTTGCTACAGATGTTCACTGGAAGGTCAAAATTTCAATACTGCATAATGCTGAACATTGGTAGGAGTGCAGGACTAAATCTGCCAGCATGTAAAGTGAGGCAATGCTGCACTTTAAGTTGCTTACCTCCACTGTATACCACCACCTTCCAGAAGTCCTTAAAGCCAGACTGGTGCCTTGAGAAATAACTTGTGAGAACACACAATATGGAACGAGCAACAAATCAAAGCTGTGGGTATACTGAATAAATCAGGAAAGAGACAAATGCTTAAGAAGAGAGTGATCTCATGTTTAAAAAGGATTCATGCTTGCTTAGAAGACGGATGTCTCTTGGCCATAAGAAGGACTGTAATCCAGAGACAGGAGCAGAGCCTACATTCACTTTCTTGAGGAAAACTATATCACAAAGCTATTCTTGGTTGACAGGCCAAGATTTTCAGAGTAGATTGTGCACCCTGAATATCATCTTGTTTAGGTCTTCTCTGAGAGATTATCTTTTTCAGTTCTAATTGATTAAAATACTGTGAGAGTCATGTCTGAGTTTATCACAGCAGTGATTTCATGGGGTGATGGCACAGCTCTTTGTTGTATGCCACAGCAGTGTGTCACTGGTCCATAGTATGAATGTGTAGTGTGATGGGCAGCTGTGAAAGCCACAGTAAGTCGAGTCTGACTCATGAAATATACAGAGTGGTTGAAAGAGAAAATAATACCCAAAACTGCAACCAGATTCAGACTCGAAGGAAGCCAATTGCTTCAGCCAAAGAGCAAACCTGTAATGAAGTAGTATGCGCAATTTTTCAGAATGGAATTTCACTTCAGAACTAATTCAATTATTTTCAAGATATTGGTATAGTTTACCTATATTTTCTCAATACTCTTATGTCCTTGCCACTTCTACTCCAGCTCACCAAGCCTGAAGATATTTGAGGTTCAGATTTTTTTTTTCCTAATTTCTTTCTTTTTTCTTCATTTTTATTTTGAAGAATTAACATCTGTCTAAAAGTGCTCAAGTTTTGCATTAGCACTCAGAATACCAGTATAAATGTCACACCACACTTATACTGAAAAAAAAAAAAATCTCCCTTCCAAAACAGTTATAACTGGTGAGAATAAGTAACTTAACAGTAACAAAAACATGCATAACTAATCTTTTTACAGCATGGAATGTGAGAGAATGCAAACAACAGAAGCAATCGTCATGTAATCCAGTTTTGAATTTTTGACTTATTGAGAAGTTTGGCATTAGCTGAAAAAAATACCTATTAATTAAAAGGGAAAAAAATTAAACCTGTTAATAAATCCAAGGTTATGGAATTAGAATAGCAAATGGACACCAAATAAAAATGGCATCTTAGTTATGGTGAGACACACCCAGTGTGCTGCCATGAGTAAGAAGAAATTTTTATGTTTTAAAAAGCATACAAATCTTTTGTGCAGTTAATATATCATCTTCCCTTTGAAAGTATTGGATTTGAAAGTATTCTTTCGGGGTAGCTTCCGTTTCAGTGAAAGAGACAATAGTATCTCATTCTGAAATGTAAATACTTAGTACAGAGTAAAGGAAGTTAGTTTCTTTTACATTAACTTTTTTCCCCATATATATCCTCTGAAGTTAAATGTCAGATTACTTGTCTTTGGATTGCATGAACACCCTCAGAAACCCACTATAGTCTGCTCAGTTCAGAGCTGTTAACTTGAGAAGGTGGTAGAACTGAGAACAGTTCCAAAACTGTGGTTCATGTGTTCAAACTTATGCAGAAATAAACCCATACTCCTTTAACATGCTTAGGTATCACAAGACCTGCTTTCTAGAGGTTGACATGAAAATTAGTTACTTCATCCTATGCTATTATTGAAGAAGTATTGCAATTGTTTCTGGCTTTGTCAACACATGATGATAAAAAGAGGCAAAAAAAGAATGCTGTCTTTATGTTATACTATATTTAAATATACTGTAAATTAATTATATGCTTATTTGTATATAAATGTAATGGCTTGTATTTATATAGTATCTGTTTTGTAATGTAGTCAAACCCAAATATTTTGGACGCACAGAACCACAGAACGGTTGAGGTTCGAAGTGACCTCTACAGATCATTTGGTCCAAGCACACTGCTGGAACAGGCACACCTAGATCCAGTTGTTCAGGAGCATATGCAGATGGCTTTTGAATATCTCCAAGGAGAGACATTTCACAACCTCTCTGTGAAACTTGTGCCAATGCTCAGTTACCACAGGGTAAAGATCCCCCCCCTGTTATCTACTGGCAGCACCTTCCTTAATGCAGACGAGGATAGCATTCACTGTCTTTGCTGCAAACACTATCTTGTTTGTCTGAATCAAGAATGAGGGGAAAAAGCAGTAAATATTGTGAGTTGGTATAAGAACAGTTTAATAATTGAAACAAAATTAAAAATAATAATACCAGTAATAATAACACCACCAATATTAATCTTAGTAATGAAAAGGAAAAATAGAGAAGAATAAAACCCAAGTAAACCAAGTGATGCATGATACAATTGCTCACCACCTGCTGACCAATGCCCAGCTTGTCTCCAAGCAGTGATCAGCGACTCCTGTCCAACTCCCTCAGTTTATATATTGAGCACAACATTCTGTGGTATGGAATATACCTTTGACCAGTTCAGGTGAGCTGTCCTGTCCATGTTCCCCCTCCAGCTTCTTCTGCAACTGCTCACTGGCAAAGCATGGGAAACTGCAAAGTCCTTGTCTAAGCACAGCTTAGCAACAACTAATACACCAGTATGTTATCAACATCATTCTCACCCTAAATCCAAAACACAACACTGTACCAGCTACTAGGAAGAAAATTAACTCTGTTCCATCTGAAACCAGGACACAAGATCAAAATCACAGAATAACAGAATACATTGAGTTAGAAGGGACCCACAAGGACCATCAAGTCCAACTCCTGGTTCTGCACAGCATCATCCCCAAGAGTCACACTATGTGCCTGACTGAGAGCAGTGTCCAAATGCTTCTCCACCTCTGTCAGGCTGGTGCTGTAACCACTTCCCTGGGGATCCCATTCCAGTGATTAACCACTCTCTGGATGAAGCACCTTTTTCTAATACCCAAGCTAAACCTACCCTAACACAGCTTCAGGCCATTCCCTTGTGTCCTGTCACTGGGCACCACAGAGAAGAGATCAATGTCTGCCCCTCCTCCTCATGAGGAAGTTGTAGACTGCAATGAGGTCTGTCCCCAGTCTCCTCCAGGCTGAACAGACCAAGTGACCTCAGCTGCTCGTTGCATGGCTTCCCCTCAAGGCCCTGTATCAATGCTGATCACTGATGAAAAGTGGAGATGCCATTTTGTCCTGCTTACTGAAGCAGATTTTTCTTCCAAAGATCTGTTGTTCTTTGTTATGGAAAGAATGTGCATGGAAAATCTGTTCACCAGATTGAACAGAGTTTTCATTGTCCTCACTAAGCACATGCCCATTCACAGTTCCCTCAAACATCAGTACACCTCTCTCTCTGCCCAACACCCCTGCCTGGCTCATGGGTCCTCTTAACTGCTGCACAGGTTCCCTACCTGCTAACTGGTCCCGCTTCATGCTCTCTGGAAATAAACAGCACTCGCGCACTTGCCACACATGCACTTTACAGTTGCAAGTCCCCCTGGCACACCAACATGAAACCTTGCCCTTCTGGTACCCTATGCTGGACCCAGGCCCCACCACTCCTTGCTGGCTGTTTCAGCTTGAAGATAGCTGCCAGATAAACATGCACACCCAATGCACACCAGGTGTGGGGAAGGTACAGACACTTTCCCCATCAGTCAGCACCAGGCCCAGGGGCTTTTACACATGGTCCTACCTATTCCAGCTGCAGCAACAGAGCACTTCACTTGCCTTGCTCCTCCTGGTCCCTCTCAGCAGCTCAACCTGAGACCTCCACTCATACCAGTAGTTGACAGTGCAGTCCATGGGCACCTACAGAGTTAATAGACCTCTGTTAATATACCTTCTGTTGCAACACATATTAACACTCTGTAGTTAGTGCATTTATCACTGGCAATACTGAACCTGCTTCCCTGTTGCTTCAATAAACTGTGCTATGCATTACTCTGGATGCGTAAATTCTTATTGAACTGGGTCAGACCTATAGTATTGGCTTGGCAAATCACACTATTCATCATCACTATTCAATCTGGGATCACACAAGTACGTATTGAATGCCACCAGACCTATAGTGTTGAAAATGCACTATTTGTGAATCTTTGCTCATGCAATTTCTTATTGAACATGACCAGATTTATATTGCTGAATTGGCCATAATCGGAATTAAGCCCAGTCACAGCCAGCCCCTCTGATCTCCTAGGACTAGCTGGAATGCAACAGGGTTTATCTTCTGCCAAATTTCTATACCCTTAATGCAACAATGACAGGCCCAGGAAAGCTTTGGCATCTTCAACTATGGTTGTTGAGAATTACCTTGCTCCAGTTGCTGGCACCATGGGCCTGGGGTCACCTATATTCCGTCTGACACCTGTTGGTGTTCCATATCCACTCACATTGGTGTCCCACATGGCTAGCACTTAGTCCTAAAAGCACTCCCACACACACCAAGTAGAGAATTAGATTACACAGACAGATAGCTAAGAAAATATTTAATAAGAAGACAGGAAAGACTGCAGCAATTATGTGGAAGGCTAAAAGACAAACTGACTGGCTAGAGTGTGACTGGCATGTTTTTGGCCAGTCAAAAAGACCCCTTTTTGCCTTTTCCCCAGCTTGCTTCTTCCCCAGTCCCATGCATCTAAGCATTCACTTTTATGTTTTGCACAGGCCGACAGCTTCCCCCATCAAGTATCCTCATGTCCCATTTTTTTTTTCTTCCGTCATTCTTACCTGTGGGAAATGAAGTTCCAGAGAATCTGCAGGAGCAGACAGAGTACATAAACAGCATTGTGCTCGAACAGATAGAAATGGATACATGTTTCGATCTGAGACCTTGGCGAAAGCTGCCTGAGTTAGAAAAGTGAGCTTTGCTTTTGCAGCTTAAAGTGAAAACGTAGTTTTGCAGTTTTGTAGTTTTGAAATAAGTATACTTTATAAAAGTAGAAAGGTATTTTAACAAGTAAGAATATGCTTTATATAAGAAATAATAGTGATAAGTAAAAAGGTAAAGAATTTTGAGTTTAGCAATAAGTTTTTAGTGAAACTTTTTAGAAAGTTAACATGTAGCAATATAAGCCAGTATCATAGGCCTTAATAGCAATATGATGATTGGTTAAGAAAATACGCATTGCGGTAAAATCATGTACAATGATGATTGGTACAAATATGTTAGCAAGCTTTGTGGCATTTGCTTATTGGCTAAAAGTAGTACAGAAAGCCTTGTAAAAAAAAAGTAGCACTCACTGCTGGTGTAGCTGCCCTGGCATCTGCACCTGCTGCTGCAGCAGCTGCTGCTGCCTTGCTACCTCAGTGGCTATGCTTGCTACAGCTGCCTCTGTCATTGCTGCTATTATCAAACCCTGTCCCATCCTTCAATAAAGATGAGACTGATTAAACAATAAACCATCTCTGTGACATCTCTCGGCCGTTCCCGGGATCCCCCGCAATCCCGACACTTACCAATTGCAAAGTCACCTTTGTCCTCTCCATAGCTGAGTTTGCAGTTTCTTTACAGCTCATCAATTACTGGGTGGAGACTTTTGGCCTTTCACATTGTCCACATAATCCCTTGTCTTTCAGCTCTCTATCTCTCTGTGGTTTTGCTTCTCCCTTTACTTATTATCCCCTTTGCATTGAAAGGTCCTTGGTTGGATAATCTCAGTGAAGCAGACAGTCTCCATGTACTCTTATGGATCATGGCGGATGACATTGGCCAGCTGCCTCAGCACCTCTGTGTGCCCAAAAGCAGGCAGTCTCCTGGACTTGTGCACATCCAGTCTGTTGAAATGTACCCCAGCCTGATGCTTCTCTACAGAGAAATAATATTTTCATTGCTTCAGAATTTTCTACAGCAAAGATGAATTTCATCAGCAAAGACCAAGGCAAAGAAGGCAGTGAGTACTTTGGCACTTCCTAGTGTCTTTGTCACCAGATCTCTCATCCCATTTAGCAGCAGGCCCATATTTTCCCTAGTCTTCCTTTTTCTACTGATTTAGTTGCAAAAGCTCTTGTTGCCTTTCACACTCCTTGCCAGGCTCAACTTCACACGGGTTTTGGCTTTTCTAACCCCGTCCTTGTGCATGCAAACTGTCTATATCTCTCCCAAGTCACTTGGCCCTGCTTCTACCTTTTTCATGTTTCCTTTTTCCATAGTTTTTATATGCTCACCGTTGCCAAGCTGAGCATCCCCAATTCCAAGCAAGGAATCTGTGGGTTGAATCCAGCTCAAGAGATGATTTTAATTTGGCTGTTTTGATAATCTGTGTTGGGCTGAGCTGCATATACATTTTCCCCATGCTGGTATAAGCAGCTCAGGAAGAAAATCAAATACTTCTGGTTAATTCAGGGAAGGCCATTTAAACAACTGGCAAATCCACACTTCTAATACAGCAGGTTATCTGAAATAAAGGCCACCTTCTAGTCCCTTTTGTGTTGGGATGAATTCAGTTTTCCTTGCAATGGTCAGTTACTCCCCGCTTCTTCCCTGAGCTTCGTAAGTACATGCCTTTTGTCCTCTGTGCCTTCTTAATTGTTCATGTTCACTTGACAAATCTTCTCCATCATTAGAAAGGCTCTGGAGAGAAGAAAGGTATTTCCTCTTCAACTGTTATCATAGCCTTTCACAAAGAAGTTGGAATTTTTTTGAGAGTTTGAGAAATACTGCCTTGGAGAAGGGAGGACACATGATACATAATACAGCTGCTTCAAGTAGCCTGCTGAGTCTAAGATGTTCTTCTCATGAAGAGAGTAAACTGGTTTTTGGTTTGGTTTTTTTTTTTCAATTTTCCACTTCTTGTTTTCTTGTGAAATAAATTATATTTCAGCCATGCCCACCAGTTCTGTCAGGTGGTGAAGGACGATGCATGGAAGACATGCTGTAGTACTACTTTTGTAGCAGTGAAGTCTGCCTATTAGACAATAAATAATACAAATAAAAATTAAGGGAACAACTTTGTTATTAATATAACTTTCTTCTAAGTGAAAACTAACCTGAGAAAAAAAGTCTCATTTCCTTTCCCATCATATCAAGAGTAATTATAACAAACCTGAGACACTACTGATGAGCAATGTGGGGAAAATGCAAGGTCAAGAACATGGAACTCAAAATTTAACTTGCTTTGTAAAACGGAAGAACATATCTGCACAGCCTGTTAATTTTTCTTGGCTGTTTTTCCCCACATATTTTAAATTAATAAAGTTATAAACTTATTATGTCTTAACTGTTTGAATTTTTACCCCAGTCATGATCAAGGAAAACCAAATTCGTTAATGCTTTGAAATCTGTTTCAAATCAAATTGCATAATATATATTTGACCACTTGCTGATGAATTTTGGGTGAACGTGAATTAAACTGTCTCTACCAATTTGAAAAGTGAAAGAAAACTTAAGACATACAATTAAAAAAAAGATTAAAAATTACACTATACAAAAATCTCCAAACAACAAAACAACAAAAGCAAAGCTAGACCAAACTAAACCAAACCAACAAAACTCCCCAAATCATCAATTTCAACACTAGTTACTGTAAGACAGTATTTGGAGCTTTTTTTGCTGTGATGATTAGTCACATATTTAAATGTATTTCTGTATTGAAACAGAAAACTGAATTTTTATATTTTTCTTTATCATATTTTCATTTATTTTTTTAAGGATAGGGCTTAAAAAGAGTTTTACATTTTTACAGAAAAGGTTTTACATTACTGCAAAACTTGATATGTGTTCATGGATAAGAGACAAACCCATGCTACTGAGATTTGATCTTCCTCTGATTTAATCTTTTGCTAGTCTAATTTCAAACAGCAGCATTTCTATATAGCCTGAAGTCTTACAAGGATTGACAAAAATATCTCGCTGACAAAGGATTACAACAGTAAATACTTTATGTGATGAAGACCTGAACAAAAGATTCTGTATCTGTTAGGGATGATAATAATAGGTTTGCCTTAATAGAGATGTACAAGGAAGAAGAAACAAAAAGCAACAAACTGACAGTATTTTCTTTAAATGCTAGCAGTGGATCATTACACACACTGAGAAGTGCATGAATATACTTCTGCCTTTGACATTAAATAACAAAATAAAACCCTGACGATGCTCAATAGAACTTATGAGCAAAGGAAAAGAGTTAATAGTTGTGGGTCAAAACAGATTAAAAAATTTGCTAGGTTGCTTTAAGATAACTTTGCAAATAGTGAAATTTGTGTGGAAGAAATATCTGATAACACATGGAATGTCAATTATATCAGTATTTATTTTGCCTTACTACATATCAAAATAATATAGATGAGAATAGTTATGGTAGATGAAAAACCAGCAAGACCAAGGTAGAACTCACTTGGAAGTTAGCATCCAAAAGGAAGAGTTATCTCACAATTGCCGGGGTGCTGAGGACAACACACATCACTGTCCCTGATGAATCTCAGCTGGGGCACCTCCCCTGCTCAAGGCCAGGACCCTATTTTGTCTCTGTAGAACCACAGTCTGACCCCAGTGATGATGTGATGGCACTTGTTCCTGTGCCTTGTGAGGAGTTCATTTCTGGATGAGCCTGTCAGGCACAGCTCTCCCCTTGATAAAAGAACTGAGGGACCCTGTAACCAGCTGAAGCTCTGCTCAACTTGTTGAGCAGTGGGGGAAAAGGCCCTTACCTCCACAGCATGAATGATCTTGGAGGTTGTTCTGAACATCCTAGTAGGTAGTCCTTGAAAAGTTTTTAAAATCTGCCTCAATAAGTTAATGGAAAATCCAATGGATTTAAGCAATTTTGAAAATGTTATCTATTAGTATTAAAATGTTTCAATTCTATTTGCATGCATAGTAGGGAGAAAAACTGGGGTCTTACAAGTTTACAGCAGAGAATGTTGAAAGATGTAGCTCTTGATCCATGGCAGTATGTTTGGGGATTTTTTTTTTCCCTTCATATAGCATGTTTATTAATCGGGCAGTACCCTATACTCAAAGTCAGAACTTTATGTTCTGAGATAGTTTGTTTTCCCATCCTCCATGTTTATCCACTTCTTTAGAGCCAAAGATGGAGACCTTTTTCTGTTCCTACTACCAGGCTAGCAAATCATCAGACCAGAAATTTCACGTTAACCAAAAAAGTTATTTTAGACAGAACTCAGAGTGTCTGCCTGGTGTCAAGTGAAGTAGTCAGGCTAGTTGCTCTCAGAGTTCCAATCCACTGGAGTACACTGAAGGTTGCATCTCATAAGGTCTCCAAAACAGTCAGTTGTATGTTCAAGGATAACATAATGGTTCGTCGTAATGCTGTCATTGTTCTCGGCAATGGTGGAATCCCAAGACAGCTGGCTATGGCACTTTTCCTGCTGCTTTTCACTTTGAGGGCAGGGTAGCATTTCGCATGAACATGTTTTGCAGTTATTTGTCATGACTACAAAGTATTTGCTGACATTTCCAAATGAAATATATTATTTTTAGTCCTTATAACATACACACAAAAAAGAAACATTATTATGTTATAAGCAAGTATCAATTTGTTTTACCTAAAGAAAGAAGTGGAAAAACATGGAGGATAGGAAAGCAAACTATTTCAGAACATAAATTTCTGACTTTGAGTATAGTGTGCCATCAGATTAATAAACATGCAATGAGCATAGTAGAAGTCTGCATTTTTTAGAATAATCTATTTTTACCAAGTCCTAATACAGCAGAACAAACAAACAATTTTTAAGCAACCACAGGACACTCTAAACAGTGATTTGTTTCAGAACTTGAAGTTCAGCTATTTAGTTTCAAAAGGAAAAAAACAAAAAACCCCAACACCAAAACCAAAAAAAGCCCCACAACTAAATACTGGCAAATTGATCAAGAGGACAGAACCGTTCTGTTAAAATCATAACTCATAGAACAGAGGATAAACAGAGTCATACTGATAGCGAGCAGTTCTGCACATAAGTAATCTACCAAGTATCACTAATATTGCTGTAGAATAGCCTCAGCTGTGAAGAACATTCATCAGATCAGGAGATTGCAGATTCCTTTCTGCTGTGAATGCTAAGATCTCAAGGCCATTTCTATTTTGCTATGACAAATAAGACAGTCGAGGCTGCAGTTGAATTTGATGTGGTGGAATCCTTCAAAGTTTACTTAAAGAGTAAGGCAAATCGTTCTTTAGGAGAATAATTAAGCCTAATAATCATCCTTTAATAACTACTGATGCCACCAAGAAAGGAACAAAACCAGAAATGTTGAAACAGTGTTAGGTATTTAGATCATTTTACTGGATAAGGGTTTTGTCCATTTAAGCTACTGTATTATCTTTCTAGAGACATTTCATATCAGGTGCTATATAGGAAGTGAGAAAAAAAACCTGCAGTAGGCAGGTACACTATGAGGCTTGGATACATTTTTGTTTGGAGGTCTCATTTTATGAAATTAAAACAGGTTTTGTTTATGAAAGTCCTATCTTATATAACATCCTTTTTGGATTAGCTCGATTCTGTCTGATAAAATATAAATCTGAGCTCAGCATTAGCTGACTAATATTTGAAAAAAAAAATTACAAAACACAATATTGTTTAGAAGACTGTCATAATCAAGAAGGTCACCATTTATTTATTCCCCTGCCTTTAAGAATGAATCTTTGCCTGCTAGTAATCACAGATCCTCGTGTGTTGCTGAAATGATAAGGAAAAAGTAGAGCAAATTGTATGTTTTTACCCATTCTAAAAAATGAGATGGTAAATATTTTCTCTTGGCCCTGTCTAAATGCTAATTCTAGCCACACTATGAACTAAAGAGCCCTTTTCAACTTTTAATTAAAACAAACAGTATCTGGGATACTTAGGGAAAAGCTTATAATATTTCGAGTCATCTCTTGTTTGCTTTATGTTAGCTTTGAAATCTCTCAAGTTAGTGCTGAATTTTTAATAAGCATTGCTATAGCATGTTGTCACTCTACATTTTATTACCCATCTGACATCAACCAGATAATTTTCTTCTGTGTTGCTGTTAGTATTTTTTAATTTTGTTAATTTTTTCAATTTTTGTCTTTGTATTACTGTTGGTGGGGTTTTTTGTTTTGTTTTGTTTGTGGTTTTTTTTAAATTATTATTGACCAGATGTTTTTACTCATATTGATCTTCTTGCCCTCCTGAGCTCTGTAGAAATGATGGTAGGCATGATACATATGCAGAAATCATAAATTTACCTCAGACCACCAGTTCAATGCTGCAGAACCAGGAAAAATGTGACCACCTGGCCAAAGAGATAATAACTGTTAAATAAATGTTAAAACTTTTCTGTTTTCCTCTTGAAGTTTGTGTGAGAGCTTAATCAAAAGTTGCTGCTTAATGTTTTCCTCCTCAAATTTTCCCAGAAACTTAACAAAAGAAAAAATCAGTATTCTTGGAATTTTCATCAGGTTTATTTCTCATATTTGACCTGCTGAATTAAAACAGAATAAATAACACCTAATTGCTGGGTTGTTTTCTCTAACAGTTAGTTTCCTTAGTTTTCTTCTTTCATTTTTTCTCCTTCCTTAATTAGTTTTTCACAACATCCTTACTAAGAAAATGGACTATGCAATAAAAAAAATGTACAAAGATATCTTCCCCATTTTTTTGATGACACTCCTTTTAACTGCAGCAGCAAGAAAGTTTCTAAAATTATCGGATACACAAGAAATAAAGTAATAAAGATAATGTTTGCTATCATAAGAAAAATAAAGATGTACACCAATTACTACTAGTATCTCTAGGAGATTAATGAGCATAATTTTCAAGCCAAAAATACATACAAAATCAAATTATTTTCAGAATCTTTCACATCATTTTGTATAATGGGAACCAGCAGAAAAAAATAAAAGGCATTTTTATATTTTGGTGTATTTATACACTTTTTGTATACTTTTTAGTGAAGAGAGAAACTGATTTACAGACAAAGCTGGTACTAGGCTACTTTTTTTTCTTGTTCTTTGAAGAGTTGATTTCAGTTGTGCTTGCCTCAGGCTGGAATGAACTTGACATTATTTCTGTTATTGTTTTACTTTTATGCTTTTTCTACTCATGAGATATGTTAGAAATAGGATTTATTCACAAGAAAAAAAAGGAATAAATCTGGTTACCTCACTCCTTGTTTTCATAAGCATCCTTAATAATCTTCCAGAGGATACTTTTTCCCAGTAGGCCAAATTGCAGGATTGCTCTGATACATTGTCAGTAACTTTATGTTTTGATTCTCTTACGTTATGAGAAGGAAGCTTCTGAGCATACACATAATCTTCTTTGATACTGCCCTAAGGAACTGGCGGATTTTAAAGGAGCTCAATAATCAGGAAAAAGGGAAAAAAAAGGTGTGGGGGAGGGGAAATTCAGCAGCAATGCAGTTTGTATAGAAAAAAAAAGGGGATATAGGTAGTAAAATGATAATGGCAGAACAGTTCCAACACTGGTGAAATTAAAATCCATGGAAGCACAGAGATTTCTAGTTTACCTTGAACATCATTAAGGGAATATCATGTTAGTAAGGAAGAAGAAAATGGAAATAAAAAAATTAAAAAAGCTTTAGAAAATGAATGGTCACATGTCCACAGGAAGATTTGAAAAAGGCACCAGAGAGCACTGCAAAATCTTGGCACAAATATAACCAAAAGAAAGTATGGGGAAGAAGGAAATTATATTTTCTTTATAACAGCTTGTCTGTTGTGAAGGGTTAGTGAGAAACAGCATGTTTCTTCTCCTTTTAAGTAAGTATTTTAAAATAATTAGAATAGTTATTCAGAGTAATTGAATACTGAGATTATTTAGAATGATAAAACAACTTCGAGAGTGTCTAGTGAAAAACCTAGTGAAAGAATTAAAATATCTATTTTAAAGTATCTGGAAACGTCTGTAAAATAAGTCTAATTAATGAATATGTAAATCTGAGACAAGAATTAACATATTTTGCATAGGAGTCAACTCTCCCATCCCTTCTGGAGTTGAGCAAGAACAGATGCTGGTTAGCATCTCCCCATAAATGTAAATGTGCTTGTGTATATATAATAAATAATATACATATATATGGGTTGCGGTTTTTTTCAGATCTGATCAGTAGAAAGGCTAATTCTATTGAAAGGGTCAATTCAGTTCTATCAATGATTCCAATAGGGAAAATATTTGGCTTCTAATAATCTACCACTGAGCAACCAAAGTCTTGGCTCAGGGAAAGCATATGAAATGGCATATCTGACCTCCAGCCTTCTGTCTACAATAGTGGATTCTTGCGTGTTATCAAGCAGGCGTGCACATTTTGTAAGGTGCTTTCAAAAATCTCTCCCTAAAGAGAAATGATGAAATCCTTAAGAGAAAGAGACAGACACTTTTCACATATACAAAAGGGGAGAAAACTCAAAACACAAATACTAAACAAAGATGACTTGACCGAATTTCCGGCTGATGGGTAAATAAAATGATGCAACATCATGAAGTGTAACTCATTCTGCAGTGGAACACCTATAACCAAAAAGCAGAAATCCTTTTATTATCATGCCTAAGAAAGAGGACATGACATGTATTACATTAATAAAAGGATGAGAAAATTATGATTCTCCCAAATGAGTCTCATAAAACAGTGTAGTGTGCATGTATCCTACAGAATGTATTGTGTGTAAAGTATTTGATAAGGGGAAGATAACACACTTATGCAGAAAAAAATTTTAATCTTCATATGAAAACTCCAGAGCGAGAATCTTGTGATTATGATATAAATATAATAGACAATTAAAAAATATAATTATCATATTAATGTATAACATACCAGTGAGAAATTATGTGTATTCTTCTTCCACTTAGTGATGAATTAATAATTGAAGAGAAATGGTCTTTTAGGAAATGTTGATGGTTACATAGAAATAACATGCATTCTTTTCCACATTAAAAAGAGGGAAAAAAAATTAAAAAGAGACGTTAACATGTTCCATATCCTGAAGGAAAAGGAGATGAGTGAGTGTTGAACAGACAGCAAAAATACCATACTGGTAAAGCACAGCAATGATAATTCTCAGAGAAGGTTTAGTTTAGTAACAGCAAGCAAAGTCATTCACGTCCTATAACGCATTAAGGATCCCTGAGGATAGTTTAATGTTCAGCTACACCACACAGCAGACATGCATGAACTGGAAGGGTACAGAACCTGAGGCCCTTCTGCTTTTGGATCACAGCTTTCTGCCCACCCCAGCTTCCCCCAGAATAATAGCTGACTGGAATGATAAATGTCATCTTAAAAGGGGAATAAGCAGGTTTATAAACATACGTTTCTATGTCTACTGCATCATTGTTGCACAGGGATTTGACCATGAAATATAAAATATTGGCTGTTACATTTGAAATTGTTTGTATTTTGAACAAATTTGGTTGGTATTGTGATAGAAATAATTATTCCTTCAACAATCAATATCTTGAAAACTTGACTAGTTGAAGACCATTATCTCTCCCATGTTTTATTTTCCAAAATATTTCATGTTGTAAAAAATGAAACAAAACAAAGTAATGTTTTATTTCTACAACAGATTTCACTTTAAACAAGGTGCGGTACCAATGAAAATTTAAAATACCCAACCTGTTTTACCCAAAAAGAAATTCTTATATTTTTTAGAAAAAACAAATACAGTAATCTTAAGCCCCAGTTCACTTGTTGAGTTCAAGGGAAAGGTAATTAGATTGACTCTGGCAGTGCATGGGAGAAACAGCAAAATTCTCAGGGCATTGAATAACAATCTTTTAGTTGTAAACTTTAGTACAT
This sequence comes from Dicrurus megarhynchus, assembly GCA_013399195.1. Classification (NCBI taxonomy): domain Eukaryota; kingdom Metazoa; phylum Chordata; class Aves; order Passeriformes; family Dicruridae; genus Dicrurus; species Dicrurus megarhynchus. The sequence goes on from VXAD01001101.1 coordinate 140,173, forward strand.
TAAGATAGAATAAGGTACTTGGCAAATCTTAAACCAACAACCAGACAAAGTAAGGCACTTACCAAACTTTATCTTAGCGAACTTAAATTTATCCAACTTTAAGTTGTCCAGACACAACAAGGCACTTATTAAGGCATTGACTGAAATCTTTTAGTCTGGTTTACAAGATATTTCAAGAAGAGGAAATTAGGAGAAGAAAGAGCGAGACAAAGATCTATATGTATAGTCACTTCCTCAGATCCACCATGGTCTCAGCTGCTTTTAAATCCAAGGCAGTGGAGTTCACTGCCCAACACTTGTATCACTGTCTTTTTACCTGTTCTGGTGGCTTGGGGCCCTCCCTCAGGTGTGTGCCTGCAATTTAATACTCCCCCCAGGACACATGAGGTCAGCTGGCACTATATTGTGGCTTTCAGTGTGCCATATGCTTGGCAGCTGTTTTGGGACCAGACCAGAGGCTCCATGAGGAAGGATGTGGAGCAGTGCCCTGTTCCACCTATGCAGAAACCACCCTGCAATACCCCCACACTCATACTTTCCACCTGATTGTTCTGAATGAGTCAGCCATTCTTCCAGTCTCCTACAAGCAACCATTTCATAATATTAAGCTTATTTTGAAACATACATGTTTGCAACAGAAGTGTTTATTAATAATAATTAAACCCTTAGAAACATTGAAAAATAACAATTCAACAATCCACAAAAAATATTTCCATCTCTTTTTCACAGGGTAAGGCACGCTCAAGCACCTGCCAAACATCTATTATCTAGGTATCTTCTGTAGTGAAGCAGAATTTGCCAAATACACGTAATTGTAAATGAAATAAGAAACAAGAGGGGTGGCAAAGTGCGGACTTCTTACAGTGGATTCTCCACCCATTTGTTTGGTTTTTAACATTTGTTTCCTCTGAGTGATTTCTAATTGAAGACAGCTCTCTGCCTGACAATAAGGTTTGAGGTAAGACCTTGACTTCACATTCTGTCTTCTAAGGGGAGGTTTAACATCACACTCTTCATCAATATGGTTTTCCATCATTCAGCCAAAGCCAGTTTACTTAAGATATATTCATAAATACGAATGTAAACAGAATCTTATTCACCAGACCTTCTACAAAAGAAGAGCGATTAGAATATTATTAACTTTTAGCTCAAATATATACAAGCACAAAGATAAATTTAATTTCACAGAAGATCCACTTACATAATCCCTGAGAATAAAATAATCATCAGTTGGATTTTTCTTTTTCAGGTGGAAAGAATAGTAACTATCTGGAGAGGGGGGTGTTGTAATTTTTTTTTTTTTTAATTTTCTGTTGCATACCTCTTCCACAGATTGAAGTATCCTCTTTATGGCTGGTAATTAACCAGACTTCTTTCAGATCATAACATATGGCCAACATGACAACAGACAACCGAACTGATATATTTCCTAAATCATTCGAGGCATGAATTACTTAGGCAAGTCCTATGCCTGTGGGATTTGGTTTAGCTGACCTCTAGGTATTTCAATGATAGCATAGGATGTTTCACCATAACAAGCCTTTCAAGATGAAAGAGCAACTGTTCAGTTTGTCATTTTAATCCCACAGTGTGAATTAAAAGATTACTTCAGTAAAGTTATTTTATATCAAACTGTCCTAATAACGTGGAGCAACGAGTCATTTTGAGGACTACTAAAATATTATGCAATCATTCATATGAATCTTTAGATGATATATATTATAGGTCGTTAACTCTTGTATCTTTCAGTGATAAAATTCAAGTTACCTATCATGAACTTTACAAAGAGAAAATACGAGTTCAATTTTTTTCTTCTTAAGAAGTATCTAATCAAAGGACACTTACTTATTTGTGAAAAGTCAGAAGCAAGATTTCTAGTTTGTTTAGGATCTAAAATACTTTTATTTATGTTAGAAAATTGGTCATTCAATAATAACCAGGTGGCTGCTATCCAGGTGACCAGTTTAAACTCGATTGTGTGAATATATAAGTCAAAAAAGCAGGATCCATATGTCCATAGATCCTTTGATACATATCCTGTTGTTAAATATACTACATAGAAACAGTGTCTGGGATTCAACATCGAGAAAGAAAATCCATTAGGAGAAAGAGAAGTAACTAGGAGAACTTGGTTCCTGGAGAAAGGAGATGCCATTCTTCAAACATTCTGTATTCTACATATGTACAGGCAGGATTTGGTTTGAATTTTACTCAATGCCTGTTTTGCATAAAATGAAAGCCTTCTCCTACAGTAGGAGCTGGAGAACCACCTGAATGTAAGCTTGCATCCAAGTCTTAAACCAGAGAAATTCTTGATTGTTTGTCACATTCCACACAGGAAATGAGGTGTTCCTCATTCTTATGTCCTATAATCTAGATATTAGGATGCTGTATTGCTAGGTGGAAATTTTTGGTATGATAAGAACAAAGAAACCTGATGACTCATTTTCTGTCTTTGCTTTGGGAAGCTTAATATATAAAATACTATTTAAAAAGAAGAATAAATTTTGTATAAATCTTAATACATTTCTAAGAGATAATATGATACTTGATTTATCTAGCTGATAGAAGAACACAAAAATATAGTCATAATTTTGTAAAGAGATGTTGTGTTGTGAAACATTACTGACTTAAGTACTGTGTGAAAGTGTTTATGTAGTCAAGTTTTAATTACTTTTTTGGCATTATGTTGAGGATTTCCTTCCTGCAGAGTATGTCCTTTTACTGTATCCATGCCTCTTTTGCATTTTTTCACATGCATTCTAGTAATTTCTATTTTCTTGTAAATTACTATTCATATATGATCCAAAGACAACCAACAGTTCTGCAAGAAAATCTGACATTCTGTCAAATAAATTTCACAATCAAAAAGTTATTCTGCAGAAAAGACTATATACTTCTCAAATTATGTTTAATACATTTTTTTTTTCAGCTAGTCTAAGAATACCAGATTAGATATTTGTATTTTCTTTATTTATCTAGAAAGAGGCAAAAGATTAGCATGGTACTTTTTTTTAACATTAACAATAGTTATACAGATAGACATTTTTTACTGTCTTAAATAACGATATTTTAAAAATGTTTTATTGCAGCCTTTGTTTGCAGAAATTTATTGTCTCATTTGATCTATGTTATTTCTAATGCATATGGTCTACAGAAGGAACATGCAATAGAACAAAGTGTTCTTACAAATCTTTAGCAAAATATTTACTTCAGTTCTCAGGAGAGTTCACAAAGTACATAATTACTGTTTCTGGGAAGAGTTCGGAAAACATTCAGTAAAAAGAAAGATCTTTATGGTAGATACTGCCTTTCTCTCTCTTTTGTTTTTTTTTTCCCTCTCCCCTCCCCTCACACCCATTCCCTCTTCCTTTCCCCCCCCAACTCCCCCACCCAGTTTAGCTGCTCCTCTGTGAAAGCCTTAACTGCTGCCCTTTTATCATGCAAAATGGACAGATGGATTAGACCTTTTCAAACCGAAAAAAGAGCAGGGAAGTTAGGAAGGAATTGTAGTGAAGGGATATTTCCTTTTATGGAGGAGTAGACTCAAAATTACACAGCAATAACATAGTTGATGAATTTATGATTTTCAGCTTTCCTATCCAATCCATACCTGCTGTTCTTATACTGTTACTTGTAATTGTACATGATGATTTATCTTGTATTCAATTATGCAATTAAAATTAAATTGTTTTCTTCATTGTACATTTACTGTTCTAAAGATATTGACATTCATGAAGTCAATGCTTTTGTGTTGATACATGCCTCTTCATGAGCATTTAATGCATATGATGAAATGATTATTTAGTTATTATTCAGTTCTTTATAAAATAGAAAATTATTTATAGTGAATTGAAACATTGAAATAAGAACAAATATCTCCACTGTTATAAATGTACGGAGCCAATTTCTATAATAAAATAAAATCAATTTATTTTATAGTAAATTTGGCAGAAATTTTGGACAAAAAGCCACAATGCAGGGAAACAGCTCCGAGCCCGGGTGTCGGCAGCTGGGTGACAGACAACCTGATAAGGTGTCAGAGTAGCTCTGTTCACCCCGAGGTCTCGGAACGGTGAGCTTATATACAGTTTATTTCGCTGGGGGCAACACTGTATTCAGAGTCCAAAAGTCTTAAGATATTTAATTTGGGTCTTTGGTTGTCCCAGCAAAGAACAATGTCCTTCCGATGAGATGATGAAGTATTGATGAAATCTTATCCATTTCCAGGAAGAGGGTGATGTTCCTGGGATGTTGCATATCTTCATCAGATAGCTTATCATGGTGAAAATGGCCGGGGTGGTTCCTCTTGAGATGGCCCATCTCCCGTTCAGCCACGGCTATAGTCTTGATGATTTCTTCTCGGAAATCCTTTTAGCTGAGAAAAAGCCCCACATTCTTACGGGAATTTGCCCCTCCAGAGAATGTGGTTTCATCATATTTAGGTTTGATACAAAATATCCTATACATGTATTTTAACATTGAATGGGTATAAACTTTATAGGCACGAATTAAACACATATTTATAACATCCACAGACTGCTCAAGAATAGTGAAAACCGTCTTTCTGATAGCCACAGTATCTACGTATTTAGAAAACATTTGTAGCTAGACATTCACCCTCTTTGACTTCCAGAACAGTACGTATAAGGTATTATTGAGCTTATTCACATAGCAACCTAACATAAAAAAGCAGGCATCTTGCTGATTAGTCCTGCTTTCCTCACGGCATTTTGAATAGCAGAGGAAGACTGCTGAGTTTTCCTTTCCATTAAAGAAAAGTCCTACATTTCTTTATATCTATTGCAGATTAGATTTTACACGCATCTAGCCAATTACTTTCTAAAAATGAACACTAAAAATCTTTTCTCACTAGGCTTGTGTTATAAACTAGTGCAAGAGAAATATAATCCTTTTTTTCCCCTGATATCTTTTGTTGTGCTTGGAAACTGAGCTGCAAAAATTTCAACTGTGGCTCCTAGATAATATTTTTAATCTCTTAATTTATTTGAAAGTTGGTGTTATATATAGTTATGGTCATATAGAAAGTTATGGTTTATATATATAAAAAACAAAACCTCAAGTCTTCTCATGTAATCATTAAAGCATTCTTTCAGAGTTAGTGTAAGCTATGGAAGTAGTTTGAAATTTCTAGAGGATATGTCTGATAAGTTGTTAAAATAGTAGTGAATAACTTACCACTCTAAAATTTAGTTTTGAGGTAAAGGAATTTTAATTTTTTAAAAAAATTATCTTTGATTATATATGTGCCCATTTTTTCTCATATTTTATAATGTAAATTTTTCTTTTTTACTTAAGAAGGAGAGGAACATCAATGAAATTGATTCAAGAGTCCTCCACTGCACATAGAGATATACATGCACTCTGTTAATTATGTACTTTTATAAGCTATAGAACACCCCAAAAATAGTACACCAGAGGTGGGATTCACCTCACTGAACTCTACTATCCTACAGTATAAAATCCCCATCTGAGTTGGCAGTTTAGCCTTCCATTTAATTTGGCCTAATTTAGTTATCTATTTTAAGACGATACGAACTAAGCCAGTTACCTTGAAGAATGTATTAGAGGTACATAGGGAAGCAGACATTCAGCTGAGGCAACACAACCAAAAATCAGGTAGGGAAAAATTAGGAGCAAGTGTATGCATTACCTTCACAGAGCTAGGATGTTTTCCACACAGGATGCCTTAGGAAATATCTCGTTTGGTTTTACATAAAAAATGGATAAAATATGCCTGTCTCTGTCCTCTTAAATTTGCATTGCAATACATACGCAGGTTCTGTAGCTTTGATTGGGACAGTTGAGTTTTCAGTCTGTATTTTGCACAGGTTTGTTTTTCAGATTTTTTTTTTTAAATACTTGTACTGGGAAAAAGTTACAGTCAATGTTGTCCAAGTTAACTGGGGAATACAGGAGTTATGTTATCCCAGAGAAGACTCTTTGAGGAGCTTTTTTGTCCTGAATTTTTCATCTCGGGAAGATGTTAAATGTCTCTACTTTCCTTATGGGCACTCAACCCTGCTTCTAGCTCCAACCTTCTAGTCTGTTTTTGATTCACTGCAAAAAGCAAAAAACATTTAATGTCATCTTCATTGTGCTTGAAGACATAACATAATCCTCGGTACTCAGGCCTAGGTGGCACATGTCTGACACCCAGCATAACAGAAGAATGTATATGCTTATTATTTATCTTTTTATGAGGAGCTATCCATGATGATGGATCAGTTGAATATATATCATCACTTTTGTCTGTCTCCTCTCCATTTGTTAACTGTAGATGTGTTTTCTAGCATTTATGCTAAGTTCCTACCCAAGAGAAGATGAATTTAGCAAAATATTGACGATGAAATATTACTATTGGTGTTCATGTAACACTCATCTTTGGAAAAAATCTCATTTGAGGGGTGGGAGGAATAGTTTAGCTGACTTTAGCTGCTGAAGGTGGATGACTTTTATACAAGTCATTTAGAGTGGGTTGAATTACTTTCTAAAGGTGCTTATCTTTCTCTACCAGCTATATAGACATCTAAAGTGACTTGCATAATCCAGACTCCTACCTTTTAGGTCCTTAAAATTTGCTTAAAATGAGTTTCACTAAAAAACTGCTCTTAAGTAGGCAGAAATTGTTCCTATTTATGTTTAGCAAGCATCAAGCATGATTTTAATGCAACTGCTGAATGAAATAAATGATGTAATATTTCATTCTTATATTTATTGTTATTGTTATAAAATGTAAAGATACATTTGCAAAAGTTTTAGTAGTGCAGAAAATGTATACTTAAATAACATTGTGTTGAATGATAGGTAAGTTTGATGCAAATAAAAAAGTTTAGTTATTAATTGTGTGTTTTTATTTGTTGGTTAATGTACAGGGATTTCAGAGATGTACCATTTTTGTACACAAAAAAACCCAAAGAGACTTTAACTGTTTGCAGTGGGTTAGCATTGGCCAATAACCACATTTCTACCCAGTTGCTCCTTCCCTTCCTCTCCTTAGCATGGCAGGGTGAGAAAAATAGGATAGGAAAGGTCATATGTTGACATAAGGACAGAGAGGCTGTTTTCACAATTACCCTCATTGGTAAAACAGAATAGAAATGAGGAAAAATTTAATTTATTGTCAATTAAAATATATTTTGTTAGAGAGAAACTAAAGGAAATATAGCAATAACAGCTTTCCCCTCTCCTTTTCCCATGCTCGACTTTATTCCTCTTCCAACATCTCTTCCAACAGAGGCTACTCCTTCAGTACTTGACATCTGTAGCCAATATATTGGTTTTTCACTCCCTGGTTTTTTTGTTTCCTTACTTTTATTCTTCTCAGTCTGAAAACAGATGGTCTTCTGGCAAATAGAAGTGGATGCTTCTATTTTAATATATACAATATAGAGAAATGTAAATAAAATGTGGAAATAAGAGCAGTAGTAAATCCCTTCTCCTATTCTACAGTTTTGGTTCAGCACTGTGAATTTTATGAAGATTAATACTGGTTCCTAATACCGTCTCTGATGTGCATGTGCAGCTTTCGGAAATCCTTGAGTGCCTACAAGGAAAGATATGCCTTCCTAAGAAGGCATAAAAAAGTAATAGAGATATTCCTGTATTTATATTCATGCATGAGTGGTGTATGACAAGTTCACTAATGAAGAACAGTATTCTGAATATTATTCCCAAAAGAAATGAGAAAGTATTTTTACACTGCATGCATGGAAAGAAGCAACAGACTTAAACTGTCCTCTTATTTTTTTACTTTGCTCACCTTAGTATTTGTGAGCTGCTGACTTTACTTTCCATTAGCCTTGTGCACTTTATTTATTTATTGCTCTAATGTTGTTTGTCATCAAAAGTCCTTATTATTCCCAGGATGCTGATGAAGTAAAGTGAAGCTGAAATAAAGGGTCTAAGTTTGAATTCCAAAGTTTATACTGATCTAGTAACACAACATTTAGTTCTAAAGTTTAAATTTTTACTGTGTGCTTCATAGGCATGTTGAGGCTACTTATTTCAGACAAAAAGTTGGGCCTGCTTCTCAAACATCATACTTAATTTCCCAGCACGGGTTTAAAGAAACAGAAAGACAATAACAGTCAATACTGTTTTAATTTTGGAAATGACAAATGTCTGCTAGAGTTATACCAAAAATATTTTCAAATGCAAAACTTCCAGTACATATATTTTCTCATTATTTACTTCCAGAAATATCTTAGTGATTTTAGTTATTTAATTGTGAATTCACAGAGCCTGAAGTAGTATCTGTAGGTGCAAGGCATGAAGGATCTTCAGGGGTCACTAAAACAAACACTGAAAAAAACCCCTCAGTTAAACACAGCAGTTTATATAGAATTTATTATGGTTCTCAATGCAATATTCTGTGAGAATAATATTTTCCTACATTTCTGGCTCATAAGCTTTGAAATTTGTCGTGTTCCTGTGTAGACTGATGTTAGCATGTAATCTGTCAGATTGCAAAAGGATGATGATATAGGTATTTACTAAAGGCTGGAACACGATGTAAACACAGTAACTTGACAAAGTCTTTTAAGTTCTCAGCGGTGACATTCAAAATCATGAAACTTCAGTTCCAAGTTTGCGTTACTTCAGGAAGTAGATTGTGTTTAGGTCTGAAAGGTATTTCAGTAATGACTTCTTAACATGATGTCTTTCTCATGAAAGGTCTAATATGCCTGATTCTAATCTCATTTATAACATATTAGCATTTGGTAATTTTTTTTAATAGAATTTCCCTTTTATCATTGTTTGATATGCGTAAGCTTTATAATGCTGCAATGTCACAATGCTAACACATTTGACAGAATTATTTATGGGAAAAAAGGATTTTCCTGCCTAAAATTACACAGCAGCATAAGAATGCATCGTTATTTAAATGGTTAATGCTGTATCAGAATACTGCTGAAACCAAATGAAATATGCAGGGAAATGCAGTTACATTTAAAAGGAAATTGTAAAGAGGCTACATAGCAGATATATCATACAGACAGGCATTTATAAAAATATACTGTCTAAATACGCTATTCAGTCATGAAAAAATTGATTTAACTGTTAAATTGATGTGATGTAGGTTTTCAGATTCTAACTAAATTTTGATACATCTTTTCTAAATCAAAATTAGTGATAAAAAAAAAAGGCCTTTGATTTCTTTTTTTGGTTTGTTTTTTTTTTTTTTTTCACATATTCAAAACCTAAAAGGAAAGTATTTTGTACATGAAATATTTCTGGAATGTTGGATCAGGATTTCAGGTTATCCTCATCATTATATACCACATTTATTTAGCCTGATTTAAGATTCCCTTTGAAACTAAACTTCTACTAGAGGTAATCAAAATGAAGCTTGACTAAGTTGCTCAGGACTGAGATGATCACAGTTTGCTGCCACTGGTTTTAAATTGTGCAAGCAGTAGAATGATAAAATATAATCTGTGCCAGAGTAGAAATGTGTGCTGCTTCCTTTTACCTGTCTCCAAGATAAACCTTCAAATGCAAGGAAAAAGGCACAGGTCCCTGAGGGCTGCAGTGAGTTATAAGTAGCAAGACCGAAAGAGGAAAACAATCTGTTTGAAATACAAAAGTTTAAAGACCTTATTATGTCACCCTTCAAGGTGGGAACATAATTTGCACATGAAAATAAGGACATATCTGCAACTAAGTTAATTTAAGTGTGATAAAACTCTCAAGTAAACAAGTAGGAAAAAACACCAAGGAGGAACCTCTAAAACCTTATGCCATTTGTGGTGCAGAAAGATTTTTTTTTTATTATTTTAAATAGAGTGATTGATTATATCTATATTTTACATGAAAATTGTCTTGAGACCCCAAGTTTATCTCCCTGAACAGATTCAACTTGCATTCTCACAGCCTAGCTTTAGACATTCAAGCTCACTACCTGGAGCATTTTAAAGCTCTCTTAGGCAAACAGGCTTCACAGGTTAGAATACCATTGAACATACCAGATGGACTGTCCCCAGGCTACCTATCAGTAGTGTACTCATGAGAAGCAGTCGTTGAGATAGGATGTGATCACAGGGCAGGAGGAAATCCTTGAAATGCTTACTGCTGTTGGTTTGAAAAATACTATTCAGCTGAGCACAGTTGTGCACCTGCTCCTGAGGCTGCCATAACAGGACACAGAATAATCATATTTGCCACTCTTTGACTTTGAATTTAACTGAAATGGAGCTAAAAGAATTTTTGTTACTTTAGAAAAAAATGGGATTTGGTTTTAAATTTGCACACAATTTATCTAGAGTATAACAGCATATCATAGGGATGCAGTGCATCATTGCATAACAGCTAGAAGATAATTAATTTAGAACTGTGAAATGCAAAGCTCACATAACCTGGAGCATCATTAGCTGATGCCTTACTTGCCTAATCTCTTTGTTTTCCACAGAATATACACTGATTTCTGAAAACACGTTCAGACATATTGTGTTGGTGGTTTTTATGCCCTTTGTCAGTTTGTGATATTTCCTGACTGCTTACTTTCATTGCTGCAATTTTGTTTGACAGCAGTGATGTGTGTTTCTCATGGAGCACACAGTCAGTCCAGGAAGCTGCACCATAGGTCAAATCCCCAGTGCTCTTACTCTGCTCTAATTTTGGATGTAATCCAAGAAAAAAATTGTCTCAGTCAAGATTTACTAAAATACTGATCACTTGTTTTTAGTTTGTGGTAGTCTGTCCTTCAGCGGCTTCTTACATTATCATGGTTAAACTTACCTGATGATATTTTCATAAGACCACTGGAAAAATAACAGTGTTTTAGAACTAGCTATAGATAGATTAATTTTACTTCTTCCTTTAAAAAAATATTTGTGGAATAGTCAACTATCTTCAGTATAAAGCTCCTACCAAAAATCTCTTATGAATAGACAGCATAGTCCAGCTTCATTAATGGAAAGTATGTTCTGTACTGTTTATCTGTCTTATCTATCCTAGCTAACCAAGGGTTTCCCCACACCATATGTATGATGTCCTGCTCAGCAATAAAATCTGGGGAAAGTGGGGACATTTGGAGCTATGGTGTTTGTTAGTACAGATTACCACTATTCATGAGGGAATATTTACTGGAAGTGGATGAACACCGGCCTGCTGACAGGGAGTAACGAATTAATTCCTTATTTTGTTTTTCTTGTATGTTTTTTTTCTTTGTTTGTGTTTCTTGTAAACATTTTGCTTTACTTGTTACATTTTATTTATCTCAACTCACAAGTTTTTCCACTTTTACCCCTCCAATTCTCTCTTCCATATTGCTGTGGGACAGTGACTGGGTGACTGCGAGGGTGTTAACTGCCTACGGGGATTAAACCACAACAACTAAAAAAGGGTTTTGTTTGGTTGCATAAAGATAGTTTAGCACCGGCAGGGTCTAATGTGGTCAAGGACAAAATTTCAGATTCTCTGTAGTATTAAGATGGAGATATTGATTATTGCCATAAGGATATACACTCGCTTTAGCTGAAATGTCATTGCCCTCTGCAAGATGCCTGCCTTCAAGCAACTTGTCAGAATGCATGACATGAAAATGTTATTTATATATTCAAATAGAAACAGAGACTTGCTTTAGTCTATAACATGGTCAAAGAGTTCTGTCAAAATAAGAATTTTGAAAAATTTTTAGTAACCAAAGTAAGCCCCTCAGACTGTTTCAGCTTTTGATATAGATACAATAACCTCATGAAGGAGTTTACACAACCATCTCTCAGCACCACAAACTTGCCAGAGGCAAATTTGGATTCAGCAGTTATTACAGTTAATGTCTGAAAAGGGAGCTATGACAATTGCCAAGTAACCAATGCTTGCCTGGAAATGTGTGAATGTAATGTCTAAAAGTAGTATGAAAAAGCAAAAATATGAGATTAGCACCTGAAAATAACATGAGAAAGGAACAGGAACAGAAGATAAAAGAGATAGTTTAAATAATTCAAAGTAATATTTCATTGCAAAGCCCATGTAGCTCTCAGACCAAAACACCAATGAAATAAAGCTGTCATGGTAAATCAAAGTTGATGTATGCATTAAGTGTGTTTGTGAGAGAGGAAGAGATGGTGAGTGACGTATGTGACAGTAAACTGGGATTCTCCAAAAGGCCTGTAGAATCAGGTGCCAACATTCTGAGTCCTCTGCAGAATGACTGTGCCAGATGAGGAAAACTTACCCCACATGAAGTGTCCCCACATGAAGAACACCCCTCGTGTTTGCTCACAAAACTGGTGACTTTCTACAGAAGGGTTACAGCATTGGTGGATAGAGGAAGAGGGACTGACACCATATACCCGGACTTGGGTGAAGCATTATACACTGTGCAACATGGTTGTCTGTAAAATTGAGACACATGGATTTTACAGGTCAACCATTTAATGTATAGTGAATCTTCTGGGTGGTGATATGCAAAGATTTGTAGTCAACAGCTCAATGTCTGGCTGAAGAATAGTGGCAAGTGGCATCCCTCAGGGTTTGGCATTGGGGCCAGTATTATTTAACATCTTTGTTAGGGATGTGGACAGTGAGATTGGGTGCACCCTCAGCATGTTTGTGGATGACACCAAGCTCAATGCTGCAGTCAATGAACTTGAGTGAAGGGATGCTATCCATGGAGACCTTGACAAGCTTGAGGAGTGGGCCCATGGGAACCTCATGAGGTTCAACAGGGCCAAGTGGAGGTCCTGCATCTGAGTAAAGGCAGTCTCAAACAGCTTATGTAATGAGTGGTTTGCAAGCAGCCCTGCAAAGAAGGACTTGGGAGTATTGGTGGATGAGGAGCTCAACCTGTCCTGGCAATGTGTTCTTCCAGCCCAGAAACCACTGTATCCTGGGCTGCATCAAAAGCAGCGTGGCTGCAAGGGTAGTGATTCTCTCCCCCTACACTCTGTTCTTGTGAGACCCCACCTGAAGTTCTGTGTCCAGCTCTGGGGCCTCCAATACAAGAAAGACGTGGACCTACTTGAGCAGGCCCAGACGAGGGCCATGAAGATGGAGCACCTCTGCTAGGAAGACAGGTTGCAAGCTGAAGCTGCTCAGCCTGAGAACACCTTCCAGCAACCTTCAGGTACCTAAATGGGGTCAACAGGAAAGATGGGGAGGAACTCCTTATCAGGGAGTGTAGTAGTAACAGGATGAGGGGTAATGTTTTTAAACTGAAAGATTTAGATTAGAAATCTGATATTAGGAATAAATTCTTTACTGTGAGGGAGGTAAAACACTGGAATAAGTTACCCAGAGAAGTTGCGGACATCCCATCCCTGTAAGTGTTCAGTGCCAGTTTGGATGGGGCCCTGATCAACCTGATCCCGTGAAAGGCACCCCTGCCCATGCTAGGCAGTTAGGGATCATCTATTTTCCTAGTATAAGCACACACACATTAACTGATGAACCATCACAGCCCCTACGCAACAGAAAAAGGCATTGGAGGGATTGAGAGTCAGCACCATGGCTACTGTGTGACAAACATGGAAGCTAAGAGGTCAAAGAAACTGACACCCGTAAATATGGACAGGGTCACTACAAACAAAAGTATTTTTTAAGTAAAAATAGTGTAAGGATACAGGTATGCTGTTTCTTCAGAGCAGTCTGCTGTGTAATCTAAGATAGGCTTGAGTGTCTAAGAACACGAAGTTAATAGAGTAAAAACCTTTTCCATTTTCACTCCATGGTTCAAAAGCTGGAATTTGCTGGTTATCTTCATCACCTGCTCCTTATATTAAGTGACAAGACAGACGCAGCAATAAAGATATTTTTCAGAAAAATACAGAAACTTGCATCATTAATCTGGTTCAGATTTAGTGTCTTTCTTGGCATGCATAGGAAGGAAAAACAGCAAGTTATGAAACAAATATGTTATGAATCAAGGACAGCTGCTATGCAACTATCAGTTGCTAAAACCTTCTGTAGGTGTAGAATGACAAAGCTCATCACTGACGTAGTAAGGCAGAGCCAGTATTAATGAAAGAACAGCACTGCCTAACCTGAAAATCTTTAAAAGGATTGCAAAAATATGCCTTCAGCTCAAGTGCCTGGTGCAAAGCCTTGTGAAAGCCTTGTAGAAGCCTTTTACTTTGCATCAGTGCTCCAGGCTATTAAATGGATCGTCTAAGATTAAAATGATGGGGTTTTTTGCTTGGGTCTTTTTTATTTTTTCAGTCTGCACTGTACAATTTGCTCTCTATACAAGAAAGATGAAGCAGATGGTGTCAGAAGTATCTTGGATCACCACAATTCCATTTTCCTGGGGTTTAGGATCCTACTATAACTATGTATAATCTTCCTCCCTTTTTAAATTTCAGCTGTTGTGGCTCTGCGGTTTCATTCAAGTATTTAAAATTTCATCAGTAAAGATAATAAATTACGTTGTTTTTCCAACATTTCTGCAAAGCCGAATTATCATCAACATTTGATGATCATTTCCTATTGACAGTCATGTTTATTAGACAATTTTAATATTTCAAACTACAATATGGCCCACATAAAACTCAAACCTTTCAATATACTAATGGTATTTAATTTATTTCATTTAGATAGCTAAATTTGTAAACCAAACTTGTAATTTCAACACAGAATACAATCAGCCCAAAAATGCATTTTCCATAAAACTACATCAAATATCATTATTTATATTAATACTCTATATTTATTTACTAAATAAATCATACATCATTTTTTCCATAGGTTCACCTAGAAACTGTTACGAGCCTATCCAAGTCTTAACTCTAGTGTCTCACTGGAATTTTTTTGATTGGTAACACCTTATTAGCAACATGCTATTAGACCCAGATGTGTGGTGCAGGACTGTTGCTTCTATTCTGGGTCACTTGGCAAGATTATATATATGCTTTGGATCATACAGCAAGCCCAGGGTCTACTTAGATTTGTAACTAATGAAAGACAAAGCTCCTCATTCTCTGAACAGTTCTTCAGCTTGTCTCTTGTTTTCTGAATCTGCATCATGAGACAGAGCTAGAGGTGAGTTCTCAGGACACGCTGAAGAAAAGAGAAAAATTGCCAGTTTCACAAAGAGGGAATGGTCAACAGATCTACGCTACCAGCAGAGGAATCTCTTCAGGGTCTGTTCTCCATACTTCTGCTCAACAGTTTTAAGTATTTTGAGGCTTTCTAGCTTTAATTACATTTACATTTTTCAGGAGTTCCCACAATCCAATAACCCTTCATTAAAAGACAAATGTAGTTTAGAATTGTGTGACCCACCTTACAAAAAATGGATATCTCCAATTAAATGCATAAATGTGTGCTGGATGCCTTAGACACCACGTGTCCCCCTTTTTTAAGCAAGTGGATACCCATGAAGCTTTAGTATATTTTCTATGAAAATTCATAATTTATTTTAGTTTTAAAAGTCTAGCAGTAAGCAAAACTACCTAAAAAACCATAACAGAACATTCACAATGAGGAGCACTTATACTTGAAATTATTTCTGTATCAGTACATGGTCACAATTTTCTGCATGTTTTCTGATGCTGGTAAACTTTTTCATTTGGCTGTGGTATTTTCCTCTCACATGAGTAGTGCAAGTGAGAAAGTTATGAGCCATCCATCTTGGCTTAATACCAAGACTTGAGACTTCGTGCTGTATGTCTGACAGCTTTTAACAGAAGATGGATTTAATCCAGTTTTATAGACTAAAAAGAAAAAGGGAAAGTTTTTTTTTGCTAGAGTTAGCAATCACAAAAGCACTGTGTGAGCATTATGGTTAACATTATTGGCCAGTGAGTTCTTAATTTTAGCCATACATCCAAGAGCCAGCAGCAGTTCCAGTTTTGCCATTTGGCCCAGACTCTATTCTGGAGAGAAAAAGCTCATACAACCCAGTGGTGTTGATCTCTCTTGGGGATATTGAGCACATGGTCTCTTTTATGAAATTGTTAATAGGAAGACTGTATCAACAAGTCAAACGAATTTCAGGTTATATAGCTCTACCAATAACACTTTTTGTTTTTGCCAACTCCCAATTTTAAAAATTAACTCTGTTGGCTCATCTTTTCCATGGCATCTCACTCTGTGACAGGTGGTTTTTAAGAAAGAAACGTGATGCAAGCTCCAGAAAGCAGAAGTATTTCTGCACGTGATACACCAAACTAACGGAATGCTGATATTGTTTCAAGCTTCTGTACGACTTCTAAACGTTACACTGTGTTAAGGCAATTGAGAGGCAGAGTGCATAGAAAATAATGACAGAATTATGGAAAATGCTCAGAAATAAATTTCCATTACTGATAAAAATATAGGTTACAGATTTATTCAAAACAGATTTATAGAAAGTGCACTTCTGTCTTTGACTCTTCATGTCAAATAGAAAATGATTGTTTCAAATATAGACACCAATTCATCCTCTTCCCCTCCCTTCTGGTATCTCCCTAATTTGTCTCAGCTGAATATCAACTAATTCAGTTTTTCAGTTTCCAAACTTCATTAGAAAGTAAGGACCAGACATTCATTTAAAGGCATGTGAATGAGAACTATCACAATATATTTTATAATCTGGCCTAGGAGCTATATTAAAAAAAACAAAATATAACAAAACAAAAGGTGATTCTGGCAGAGTAATGGTCGCAGGATTAACAACTTAGCTGAAAGTGCCATTCAAAAACAAAGTCACGGGCATTCTCTGTTACTTAGTAAGAAATTGTCTTTCCCACATGATATCCTTATCTCCGAATTGGCCAAGCGGGGATTTGAAGGGTGGACTATTTGGTGGATAAGGAATTGACTGGATGGGCACAACCAGAGAGTTGTGGTCAATTCCCTATGTCCAGGCAGAGGCTGGTGATGAATAGTGTCCTTAAGGGCTCTGTCTTGGACCAGTGCTGTCTAGTATCTTTATCAATGATATGAACAGCAAGACTGAGTGTACCCCCATCAAATTTGCAGATGACGCAAGCTGAGTGTTGCAGCTGACACATCTGAAGGACAGGATGCCATCCAGAGGGACCTGGACAAGGTCGTGAAGTGAGCCAATGGAAATCTCATGATGTTCCAAGTGAAAGGTGTTGCACCTGTGTCAGGGCAATCCCAGACACGAGGAAAGACTAGGACAAGAACTCATTGAGAGGAGCCCTGCAGAGAAGGACTTGGGGTTCTAGCAAATAAAAGCTGGACATGAACCAACAGTGTGCACTTGCAGCTCAGAAAGCCAAAGGCATCCTGGGCTGCACCAAAAGATGTGTGATCAACAGGTGGAAGGAGGAGATAGAACAAGGGGTAATAGCTTTGAACTGAAAGAGGGTAGATTTAGTTCAGGTATTAGGATGAAATTCTTTACTGTGAGTCTGGTGACGCACTGGAACAGGGTGCCCAGAGACATTATAGATGCCCCTTTCCCAGAAGTACTTACCTAAAGGACAGGTTAGATGGGGCTTTAAGCAGCCTGGACTAGTGAAAGGTGTCCCTGTCCATGGCAGGATGATTGGAACTAGATGATTTTTAAGGTCCCATCCAGCCTGAGCTGTTCTATGATTCTACAATTCTGTGATTAGTCTGTCCTTTCTCACTATATGCTTTTCTTTTCCCTTTCTTTCCCTTTTCCTTTCCACTTGCTTCTGTTAAGTTGCACCACAAGATGGATAAAAAGAAATTCAAATTATAACTGCACAGCAGTGGCAATTTGTGACTGAGGAGTTATATGGCACGAAGGACAAGTCCCAACTATAGGAGGAGTTAAACTGTCTGGCAGCAGGAGTGCCAGAAACAGGTCTCCTTGAAAAGGAGGGAAATCCTTGGTAATGGGATAAGGAACACCCCAAACATTCTCTTGTAGCCAAAGTGGAATGGGATGACTCAGAGGCCACCTTTGGGCAGCAGAGCTGGTAGTGAGGTATGGACCTCTAATGCAAGACTCACTGGATCAGTGCTGGTGTCACTGTTTATAAGGAATTGGCTCTTGGCACATTTTTGCAGACTCCTTGTAGAACTGCTTGTGGCAGTACGACTGTGTGTAATGCACTGGTAGGTTTTCTTGTTTATTTTTTTAATATATAGTTAAGCACAAACTTTTGCTTAATTTACCTCAAGGGGTACAATAAAATTCCCTGACATGTATCTTTCTTTCTCTGTCTCCCTGATTCTTCCTATTTCCTCTCCTCAAGCAATTATTCTGAACTAGGATGCTGGAAGCAACTAATAGCTCGCCCTTCAACTTTTATCAAAACCTGTGTTTGTCCCAAAGTTAGTTCCATCTTTGAAAAGGTCTAATAATAATCACAACCATAACAAAAAATGTTTTCCATAGTGACGTTTGATTTTTGACACAAAAGTAAACTAATTTGTATCGTGCTTCAAAGCCATTTAAGTACAACATATTATTGGTTAACTCGCTTTGTTTGCAGTTATGTTTCTTAATTTAGGATTATTTGATTAAAAATATTATGAAATTCTAAAAGGATTGTATTAAGAACAGATAAAGAATTTGTCATGGATTATGCTATAAAAATACAAAAAACTAGAAACACACTGAAGTATGTTTACTATGTGGTATTTTTCTCCCTTTTTTTTTTTTTTTTGCTGTGGTTGTAATTCTAGAGAATTTATTGTCATTGAATCTGAAGGCTCTGATCCTCAGGTTTTAGTGATGCATTCTATATTATTTAGATACCCACCTATATTTGTTCTTTTAGTAATTTCCATATGATAAAGAAAAAAAAATTGCCGTATGCAGATACAACTTTTCTCCTGTGGTTGACCAGTGAAGTACTGGTCCATTTTCCTCAGGAAGGCTAGTGTTATAGAATGTTGTATCAAGAATGCTATGGGCTAACTGTTCATCTCCTTTCTTCTCCTTTTTTTTTCCATGTTGTGTGGGTGATGTTCTTCTATAATTTTTTAACTGTGCTTGTCTGTACATCTAGGTTACAATGACCTAATTCATCAGTCATTCTGGAATTAAAATGATCATATTTTGAAAACATCCTTTTTGTTATTACTGTTATTCAAAAGATAGACTTGGTTTGGACTATTGCACTTATAAATAGGCAAATTAAATTAATAAAGGTTTAATTTGGTCAATACTGAGTTTAATCCTATTACTTCATGAGCAATAAAAAAAAAATCTTGATATTGCTCATTGTTTGCACAGTGGATGAACCAGAAAGATTCAACTTTCTAAAGTTGTGGAAACAACATGCTTTACCATATTTACTATGTTTGTGCTGTCCAATCATGTGTGCACATTTGTTCAGGCCTTCTGAACACTCACAAATTACAAATCAATGCACTGTACCGGGACCCACAAACTGTGGGGCATAAGTGCTTCAGTTCTTGCTTCTTTTCACAGCTGTCTACTTCAAAATAAGTTCATATATGCAGGTTCAGAATACAAACACTTTTCTCATGTTTTATTTTCTTTAGTCATTTCCCAGTTCTATATTTTCACCTGAGCTTTAAGGTATTGCTGAAAAAAATATGCTTTCCTAAGGTATCATAACCTTGATTTGGATGGTTTTCTCGGGGTGTCATCTTGATATATATGACAACAACACTAACAACAGTGAGTTCATCTTCTTTCCTGCTGTCAGTCATAAATAAAGTGGAAATATAATAGTTGCACATTTTTTTTACCTTTGGTTACATAAGGTGGCTGGAAAAGCAGAGATTTATACTCAACGTTATGAAGTTGGAATGATGAATAATAGTCATTTTAGTGGTACTGGTATTCTTTAAAATCTTAAAGGCATTTAATTCCTTGCAATTATGCAAATGCAAACTTTTGAATGTGTATATCTTAATTATCAGAGTCTGTATAGTTTATTGTAATTTACTTAGGATGCTGCAGTTCTTGTGGAGAATGGAAAGGTAGGGGCTGGTCAAGAAAGGGTTCTTCTGTTCATTTGGTGAGTTTAAAACAGTAATTTAAGCTTCCATTGTTCAGATTCTCCAGCAAATATGAAAGATAACAGAAAGCCATATTCAGCAGGTTTAGGTTTTATTTTTGATTTAGCATTTTAAAGCTCCGTGAATGACTACACCATAGCTTCCTAAAAATTGTCTAATTTGTTCCAATTTCTGACAATTAAGAAAAGACCTTCATAGCTTACAACATTATCTGAAAGCTGCATTTGGATCCACAGTAATCTGCCTTGGCATTTCCAAATTTGATAGTTGTAGCGCATTTCTTTTGTGCTGAAGTGGTAAAACGGTATGAAAATTGGTCATTGTTTGCACTGCTGTACTTAGAAACATTTCACTGCTGCCATTATAATCTTAGTATTTCTAGGACTGTATAATTTATCCATGAAATTTTGCTTTGGGTTAAAACTTGGCATGCAAATTGTGTGTCCATTTTTAGATTACATGAGCTTCAAAAAAATTACAGCTGTTATACACTTTTTTTTTTTCCATTCTACTTGATAACTAAAAATTAGTCAATGCCTGACATTTAGAAATCTGAAATGCATTTATGGGTCTGGGATCAAATCCCATGAAGGGATGCAAACTGAAACTCTGTATTTGCAAGAATGCATGCATATACACATGTACACCCATTATTATTTAAAGTTCCAATTGTGTGAAAAATAGACTTAGTCCATACATGATGCTGCAGCAAATATGACTTGTAAGCATATAAACATTCCTCTGGTTATTTGAATATTTGAGTCTTCATTTGTAGCACTCTGTAATACTAGCTAAAGATTTTTAGTACTAGTGCTGTAAAAATGCACAATAACAAAAAAATCATCAGGGTACTGATGTTAAAAATCAATTATGGCAGAGTTGCAACATTAGAAAAATCATTTAATACTGATGTTGAATCAATAACTTCCCAACACCCACAGATTCTACCTGGTATGTTTTGTCAAAGTATTCCAGTTTTCTAGAAGTCATCACAATTATCTTCTAAATCCATGTCACAATGAAGAAAGTGGAAAACAAGAAATTGTTTGAATTGTGAAATCAAACATTTGCTAAACTACTGCAGAGACTTCTGTACTCAACAGTTCTCCAAGCATCAGTGATACCAGTGCACAACCACTCTGTGGCAAACACTACAGCTACTTCAAGAGCAAAAGATCAGATTCACCTGATTAAATAATACCCTTCAAATTGGTGTTTTACCTCAAAGAGTAACTGTAAACAGATCACTAAGAAAGAACAATGATGAGGCAAGCAAATACTGTAGTGACTATTCTTCCTGTCTCATTAAGCCAACAGTATCCTGGGCTGTATCAGGCCAGCAGGTCAAGGGAGGTGACTCTTCCACTCTCCTTTGTTCTTATGAGACCTCATTGAAATACCCTGTTATGCTGCAATCCCCAGCTTAAGAAAGACATAGACCTGCTCAGTCAGGTCCAGAGGAGGAAGACATGAAGATGATCAGAGGGCTGAAGCACCTCTACTATGAGAATGGCTGAGAGAATTGGGGTTGCTCAGCCTGGGTACGAGAAGGCTCTAAGCAAACCTTAGAGCAATCTTAAAATATTTAAAGAAGACCTAAAGGATATATGGGATTTTTTTTATCTGGAAGTGTAGTAATAGGACAATGGGGGATGGTCTTAAACTGAAAGAAGGAAGTTTTAAATTAGATATTAGGAGGAAATTCTTTGATGTGAGGCTGGTGAGACACTGGAAAAAGTTGCCCAGAGAAGTTGTGGAAGCCCCATCCCTGGAAGTGCTCAAGACCAGTTTGGATGGAGCTTTGAGCAACTTGATCTACTGGAAGGTGTCCCTGCCCATGGCAGATGGTTTGGAACAAATCCTTAAGATTCCTTCCAACGCAAACCATTCTATGATTCTATGGTTCTACATACTACTATAAGGATGTGGTAATTTTTTTGGTTATCTGCTGGAATTCTTTGGACACTTCAGTAAACTGAATCTTTCAAAAGTACATGAGGACAGTTCCTTTAACATCTACTGATTTATAAGCATGTTCTTTGATTCTTTGTTGGTTTATTACTTCTTTTCAATCTGAAAATGAATTACATATATAGCTGAAAAGTGCTCCAATAAATAAAAAAATATTTTTTAAGAGATACTTTAAAAGAACTGAAGCACCTTATGAGCTCTTTATTTTTGAAGTGACCATGTTTAGGAAAAAAGAAGTGAGATTAAATTGAGTTGTACTACATCTATAGGTGTATGGTGAAAATGAAACACACATAATATTACAGAGAATCACAAAATCACAGAATCTATGAACAGGTGAAGCAAAGTCACCTAGAACCAGTTGCCCAGGTCCATGTACACATGGATTTTGAATATGTCCAAGGTGGGAGACTCCACAAGCCCTCTGAGGAATCTGTTCCAGTGCTCAGTATAAAAACAGTATAAAAACTTTCCTGATGTTCAGATGAAGCCTCCTGTGTTTTAGCGTGTGCCCATTGCCTCAGAGCTTGTCATTGGGAACCCCTGAAAAGAGCCTGGCTCCATCTTCTTTGCACCCTACCTTAACATGTTGATAGACGTTTATAAGATCCTGCTAAACCTTTTCTTCTCTAGGCTAAACAATCCCAGCTTCTCAACCTTTACTCAAAGAAGAGGTGTACCTGTCCCCTCATCATCTTTGCGGATATTTGCTGGACTCTCTCCTGCATGTGTAGGTCTCTCTCCTACTAAGGAGTCCAGAACTTGACATAGGACCAGGCCTTCTATTTCATCATAGAAGGTTATCAAACTGGTCAGGCATGACATCCCCTTGGTGTAGCACTGATGGCTTCTCCTGATGACTTTCTTGTTTTTAACATCCTTGGAAGTGTTTTCCAGGATTAGATGCTCAGTCACCTTCCCAGGGATTGAGATAAAGCTGACTGGCTTGCAGTTCCCAGGGTCCTCATTCTTGTACATCTTGAAGAGAGGAGTGGTATTTGCCCTCAGTGTTAATTGACAGTGGCTGCACAATGACATGTATCAGCTCCATCAATAATTGTGTGTGCTTCTGTACAGGGTTTGGCTGGCCTTCAAGGGCCCATAGACTTATTTATGTCCAGGATGTTCAAGTATTCTGTGACCTGATACAAGGAAGATAGGGTATATCTTCCTTATATCAGCAATGCCATATGGCCACTGGGATCTGTGATTCCTGAAGACTGGTCTGCTAGTAAAGACAGCCAAAGAAGACATTCACTACCTCAGCCTTTTCTATATTCCTTATGACCAGGTCCTCCATTTTGCTGGGCAATGGACCCACATTTTCCTCAGTCTTCCTCTTCTCTCCCATGTACTTGCAAAAACACTTCCTGTTTCTTTATCCCTGTTTAAATAGAAGTACTGTATTTAACTCCCGGTAAAAAGAAAAGAATGAAATGTAGACCAGAAAGCCCTTGGAATTTAGCTGCAACTGTAATTGTACTGTCACAATAACATCTAGAATCCCTGCAAGAGTTTGAAAGTAGATGTTATTAGTCATACATGTATAAGTCGTGCATCTGTGATCGTAAGAAACACACTTTAAATGTTACTCAAATTTTAGCTTATTTTATTGTGGGGTAAAAACAGTACAGAAGATGAAATTAGTAGCCTATCTTTTAGTCTGAGTAATGTATGTCATATAAGGTGTTGATCAGAGGGTATCCTGTGTAATTTGTATTATCCTGGAAATACCCAGTATATTATTTTATCGTCAGGACAAACAAAAAACCCCAAAACTCACAACCACCAACATTTTTATTTTAACACCATAACATACCGTATTTGTAATAATTTTCTTTTAATATGTCTTCAAGGTAAGAGACATTTTAAAGACCAGTAAGTCAAGGATTTGATCAAAACCCCATGATGGTCCATTATTAAAAAATATATATATAATCGGGATTCTTTTACAATACAACACAGACTGGGAAAATGTATAATTAGGAAGATATTAATTTTAGCAAGGTAGAACCAATGAAGGTTTCTGTATTCCTAGGTCAGCTTTACCAAAAAATGACCAGATATACTTCAACAACTGTTCCTACACGTTATGCTCTAGGTCTTGATAAAACATCTGATAGTGAATTCAAAATGCTTATTTTCTTTTGCTCATAACTGCATACTCTATGTAGTCCATTCAAAAGTGGATAAAAAAATTGATTTCTGCATCTCCTATAAGATACCCAGTTCAGAGGAGACCAACCTGTTCTTGCTGTTTTATGGGTGGAAATAGCAAACTAATCCAGAGTGTCCCACTACGTGACCTAACTTCAGGACTTGAACATTAAAATTCCAACCTACTAACACCTTTGAATATAGATTTCTATAAAACAGATGAGCCATTCTACATGAAAGGGGAAAGAAGTGATATTACTTGAAGGACACACTGATTATATATCTGAACTATCACCTGTTTATTTTAAGTCCACTTGGAGTCTCCTGGAAGTCACAGGTGATGCTGGATCCAAACACAGAAACTTTGCATGAATGGAACCGTCACCCACAACTTCTAAACCATGCAACACATTAAAGAAGATAATAGATTCCTGTAAGTTACAAAATAATACTTATTTCTAAAATAGTTTTATTCTATTTTCAGGGCTTTTTTTTTTTTTTTTTCTGATACTATTTTTAATACTTTCTACCTCAATACATACTTCCTCTCTGAATGGTAAGCCTAATAATAAATACCTAAATAATTTGTGAGAGTTGTATCTTATTAACTATTTCACTGAAATAAAGATAATGAGCTGTGTCTACATTAGCTTAATCACAGCACTATAAAAATACAGCTGTACCAATTTCTGGTTACACTTGGGCTCAGAAGTCCTCTTAGTTATCTTGGATTGGATAGTGTCCAAGTTATTAAATTCAGCTGAACCCAAGTAATCTCCATACAACACTACTTGAAGGGTGAAAAGCACAGTAAAAGTTGCTGCATTGTGGTCCCCTATAGTTACAGCTATTATCTTGAAAGCTGCTCAGTATTAATGCTAGACTGGGTTTATCCAAGTGCTAGCACAACGATCCCTTCTTGGAAGATGCAGTATGGAGTCATCCGAGCAATTGTACTCAGTCCAGGTTGTGTTTAAGAAGGATTACAAATGTCAACTCAAAGACAGCTACACTAGGCCCATAACTGAAATGTGTTCATGAGTTTCAGTATTAGCAGGCTGATTTAATTCTGTGGCTATTCCTCAAAAAATGGAAAACTGACCATATCAAATTGACTTTAAACACAGTTTGTGTCTTGTTAGTGAAAATGCAGTCATTCCTGTCTCTTTCAGTGCTGCACAATGCTTAGTTTCTGGTGATTTTTAATGTAGTGTTAAATGTGTATGCTAAACTGAATGTAAATAATCTCCTCACATTGTAATTGGTATAAAAGTTCTTTGCTCATAGTAAAATTAACAGAAAGTAATATTAAATTCAAAGTGAATACCAATGCAGTAAATGAAACTTTCTTAAGTATTTAAATGTATCTCCATATACTTCTAGAAATTAGAGCCTATTAACTCAGAGAGTGGGCAATGAAGATATCTATTGCTCTTTTGTTGTACAGTTCATAGAGAAATCATCCTTTAATTTATGTCTGCAGAGGTATAAAGTGAATTATAAAGCATAAAGTTTGCAATTCCAGAAAAGCCTGTTTGACAGCTAAAATCTGTTCTGTTTGACTCTATACATTACAAATGCCCATTAAATTTGCTCTAACAAACCTATACCAAATAACCAGTGAAGTAGCTCCTATCAACTTCAATAAGATTTGTGTTAGGTTTAAAGTTGTTTTGTTTTTGCAGGTTTCTTCATGACCCTGAGACCTGACCAGTGCTTGGAGGGATGTTTATTAGAATTGCAGAAAGAGAATAGAAAAAAAAAAAAAAAGGACAATCTTAATCATCTACAAAATTAAAGAAATGCAAAATATTAGTAGAGAAAATGGTTTAGAGCAGAAAGAGAAATTTTATTTTTGCAGAAATAGACAAAATAGAAAGGACAAGACAGAAGTTTCATATTTAAAAGAGAGTACCTGACATTCCATCCACAACTGCATATCTACTATAGAGGAAAAATTGAGGAAAGAAATACATGAATACATTCCTACAGGAATAGGACTTTAGGCTTTCAGATGTACTGTAAATACAGTAAAAGCCAAACCAAACCAAAACAAACAACCCAAAAAAAAGCCCACAAAAAAAGGTAAAAAAGGAAAAGAAAAGTAGACAGTATGAAAGAAGTGAAAAAAAAGATGGTGGATCTGAGCAAGATAAAATAAATTACCTAAGTTTTTAAAGTATGACTATAAAAAATTTGTGCCCTTATCACACAGCTTCTTTACAGGCCTGTCCATAATTGTATGCCATATATTCAGACGATGAATCTTATAGCCTTTGCCTGGGGTTCTCCTACTTGCTTTGTTCTGGGCCACCTTGCTAGCTGTTGCTACAAGGTCTGTCTCTTACTCAAGATCCCTAGCACTTGTCTAGCTAAGGTCTTTGCACAGTCACTACACAAACAGCAATTTTGTGAAGGGAAGGAGGAAGAGTTAACACTTTTAGTGCTACCCAAAGTGTTGATACATAAATAATGATTGTAAATATGATTTAGAGACTCACTATACAGTGCTATTTTGAGAAATGTTTGAAATAAATTGACAGCTTCAAACAGCAGACCCTGAACAGGCTCCTCTTCAAAAACAAGGCCAGTCACAGTCATATAATCACATGTGAGTCATGTAGCTGCTTCTATGATTGTCTGAGGGTAATAGCTAAGCCAGACGTTTTAAGGAGAGGTAATATGTTTATTATACTAGATAATAGACCTGGAAAAGCAGAGCTGCTTGTCAGTTGAAAGCCCTCCTACTGGTGTCATAAATGTATGACATAAATATGGATATATACCTGAAATGGGGCTTTTGTGCATGCGAACGTTCTGTTTTCTGCTATTGGAAAACACTCTAACAAATAAGCTCACCTCTCTCAATAAACCTGCCTAACAAAATGACTGACTTCGTAACTGAATAAAATGACCTGTTTGTTCATCCTGTTTCCTGATGGCCAAAGATGTCTCTGTGAACTTTCCTATCAAAAAATTCTGTCCTTTCACATATAATCTAAGAGTTACATGTAGTTGTAAAATGGCTATAAGAACAAGGTCTTTATATTTTTATAATCCTTATTTTGATAAATGGCTCAAAGAAAATGGTAGGTAGGATTAACTCCTCCACAATTTAGAAAAAGGAGGGTACATTCAGAGCACTATTCCTTCACCTATCATTATCAGTGACTCATATTGCCATCAAAAGCAGAGCCATATGGAAATTATACAGTACATGCTGAAATAAACACATTAGAAATAGAGTTCAGCATTGAAGCAACTAAGCAACAAAAAACTGTGAAGAAAAATAACCTCTGTCTCTGAAAGCAAAGAAAAATAAGTGTACAACATTGTTACACAGAGAGAAGTTTCAAAGCTAAGAACTTTGTTGTGACAGCACAAACAACAGCTCTCTGCTTCCTAAACCTTTACATGATGTTTCAAAGTGGTTTACACCTAGTTATTAGAGCTTCAGAAAAAAATAGTTAAGCACTTAATGTCTCCTCTACACCCATAAATGCCACAGAAATAGTCACTGATGAAAAGTGTATTATTTACTTGTGTTCATAACTGAGTTTTAATGTGTGTTATACATGAAAATCCTTGTATGCTGAAAAGAGAATGTCCTCCATGTAGTCACATCCAGCAAGTGCAGCCAACTAGCCTAAGCTTTTCAAATGTTTGTGGATTTAAAGAAAAGAATGGCATTCCTGGAAAACCAACTAGTTGTCTTAGTCTTACATATTTTTCTGACATAGATGAGAAATTGTTCTCTACCAAAAAGAAAGAAAGGGCTGAAAATTAAAACAACAACAACAAACCCACAAACAAAGAAACAAAACCCACCCACCAAACAACAACAAAAAAAACCAACAACCAAAAAAACCCACAAAACAAACTACCCCCCCCCGCCAAAAACACAACAGCCACCCACCAAAACAAATCAAATCGCCACACACAAACAAATAACCCACAACCAAACCCACCCAGAATCAAACTTGACTTTTGGTTAAACTTTGTTTTCATAGAAGATCAAAACTCATTTTCTGCCTTAGCTTTTTATCCACACATTAAAGAAATATTACTTTGTGCAATGCCAAGCCACTGTCTTCCAATTAGTAGAAAGTAGGGTAGAAAGCCAGACTGTATCAGGAAGACAATGGAAGAAAAAAAGAGAGGAAAAAGAAAGATTCCACAAATTTTCCAAGTGGTCTCTGCAAGGGTAGGTGGAAGAAGAATCTTTGCTTCTTCAAGGAAACCTTATCAAAAGAGCCATGAAACAGAATATGCAAAGAAAAAACTGACCAAGAAATAATAAGGAAGGTCATGATAGGAAGAAACCTGATCAGCCACACTAATTGGTAAGATGTGGAGTGTGAAAATGTTTATGTTTTCAACTGGGAGGATAAGTATAGGGAAGGAAACAACCTTCCCCTCCCTAACCTGACCGATTAGCTTTAACAGAATAGCCAGAAACAAACCTGGTCTGAGCAGGAGTGCCAGGAGGGCAAAGGAGGCCTAATAGTGCTCAGAAGATCCACAAATGTGCCCATGCTTGTAAACCTATCAATAGGTCTTTGTTCAATCTTCTGACATGCTGGAAAAATTCTACTCTGATGACAATCACTTTCCATCTGTACAAAAGATTTTCCTGTTTTAACATTGTCAAAAAGTAAATGCTTCACACTTCAGAATATTTTCTGGCCTATGTATTCATTTTTCTCAACATCAGGAAAGAGATGCAGAGTTTGTAGACAATAGAAAAGAAAAATAATCTTTCTCTACTTCAGCGCTGACTTCTATTTTTCATCAGTCTATTTTCAGATGCACTGTTAGATATTTCTGAAACTGTGATGTGACTTACAGATGTGAATTTATTTTTTTTTAATTATTGATTTTTTTCCTGGGACATATGAATTAAAAGATGTCAAAAATCCTCCAAGGAATTTCTTGCTACAAGGGGAAAAAAAAAAAAAAAGCCGACCCTGAAAGCAAAAGGTTTCTGTTTCTCTTCATTTTCATTTCCTTCAGTACCTTGTAATTATTACTGTTTAGATGAGGCCTGGATATATTTAAGAAAGACATTATCTTTCACGGAGTTTAATACATTCCTAAAATAATCTCCTTATAACAGGATTTGCTTGATTTTTCATTTCTTTCATTTTTCACTGAAAGAAAATGGTGGTCTTGTGAAAACAAGGCATTGCATGATTGTATATAAATGACCTGTCAGAATATAAAATTGACCAATGTGGAATGTTTCAAGCATGCTTTTAACTGCTACATAATAACTGCTTTCTAAGTTTGCCAAAGAGAAATGAAATACCACCAGCTGCCTCCCCAGTGTAAAATATTAAATAAAGTGTTTTTAGGCAACAAAATGGATTAGTTTGCCTGTAACCACCTTACCTCTGGGTTTATGAAGAAATTATGATTAGAAATTATTTTTGCTAAACCTTGCAATCACTGATTTCAGAAAGCTCCACTATCCTTTCAATGAAGCAATCTACCCCCCTTCTAAAATACCACCACTGCTCACCAAATTGTATGCCTTCTAAAACCAGATCTAATCAGATTGCTTGGAGAAAACCAGGTCAAAGGTGAGTTTATTTAATTTATATATAACAAGTTGTTTGCTTCACTAAATGTGTAATACAATGCATTATCTGTACAGAATATGATATATTGAATGCAATATAATATCTTAAAAAGATTAAGGTTGTAGAGCTATGTATTTAGAAGTCAGGAAACACTTCAATGTCAGCTATAATAATGTCATAATAATGTAATCTGAAGTGTTTTCTCTGCTGCATATATAAATATAGATATGTAAGTGAAAAAAATAAACACTATTTTGTGAAATACCATTTAATATACTGTGTACCATTTAATATACTGGAATTTGGGTCACTAGAAAAGTATTTTAATATACCATGAGGGATTATTGCAGCCCTGTTTTAACTATGCACAATTGTTAGATTTTTTTCCCTTGCTGTGACAACCTATCTGGACCACACTGTAACCTGTAGAGAAGCTTCCATTTGTCTGTTGTTTCCCATGATCTAAGTGGATAGGAAGGAAAATTAGAATGGACAGTGAGCTGCTAGCCACAATTTTTTTTATACTTGCCAGATAGATGCTTATGGGGAAAATTAGGGTTTTAATTCTGGGAAAAGTAGGTAAAAATAAAGGTAAAATAATCTAAAACATATTTTATCCACCTTAATTTTTTCTCTATCTATCCTCTTTAACACATCATAAGAAAGAATTCTTTATAAAAATACAGTTTTACTCGCCTTCTCAAATGTTTATTGCCACTGTTTCCCTTGTTGTGGCTCTGGTTTTCTCATTGCCCCACTGGGAGCTATATCAGGTAAATAATTTGGCTGAAAATTAACCCTGCTGCCCACTTCCCTAAAGGATCAGTTTTTAGCAGCAGCAGCATATATTTTACATTGAACTGTGTCTGTGAAACCCAGAGGCTCATAGCTGAATGCTCGCAATCACAGTTTAGCTAACACATTTGGAGTGAACAAGTTCCTCTTTTTGCACTACACCATTAAACTCAAATTAAGAAAATCATCCTCACTTTATCAAGTAAATGTAGTATGTGGGAGAAACAACACTGCATTATAAAAAGAAAAACTATTAGGCATTACAGCTGACTGCCTAAATAGATTGCATAAAATAATGCCCTGTTCTTCAATTAGCAACAACACACCAACACCCTGAAACTTAGTCCTTGCTTACAGCTTTTGCTCTTGGTTGACCTGGGCACATATATTATGCCACTGTTTCCATCTCCCTCCTCTGTAGCAGAAAATAAAGGAAAAGAAAAATCTTATTTTATACTGGAAGATACTCTATATGCAATGCGTAGGCAGAGAGAAATAGTGAAAAGTCAACCAAGCAGTTACTACAATTTTTAGCATCAGCTACCTTTAGTTCATACAGAGAGGTGGCACAAATAAGGCCTTTCCACAGGTGCTTCTCAATATAGCAGGGGAGAACATGTGGCATCCCAATGAACTCAGAGACAGAGATCAGTTTCTTTAAAGTACCAGTCATCAGAATCGAACTCGCTCAAAAGGGAGATAGAATACAATTGCAAAATGCCTCCCTAGATTTTCTTCCCCCTTGAATAAGCACAGCTGTGACATGTGCTGAGGCTGTTGGGCTCCCAGTCCTCAATCACTCCATCATAGCTCTATTCTGTAATCCTCAGTTACAGGAGTTTTACTTGGAATATCTTGTAGCTCTGTTTATGCTAAAGATTAAAAAAAAAAAATTACATGGAGGGCTACTCACAGAAAGTGAGGTCAGTAACATCCCTCATGGAATGATCATTATTCATAATGCAGTCCTCCTAATCTCCAAAGCAGGCTGTCTGCATTCAAACCATCTGTTTCAAATGGTCCCTGACCCAGAGATTCTTTGGGAAAGTACTAGTTGGCCTAAACAAAATATATGACAGCAACAGTTCTAAGAATTAAGCAGTGCAATGATCAAGTCCCAAGCCTGAAAATGTCCTCTAGAAGCACTTACTTCCCTTACATAGGTATAGCATATGATTTTATCTGCCTCCTCAGAAAAACCTTGCAGAACTGAGGCTCTGTGTTATTCAGAAACCTACAACAGGAATCTGTCTGCAACAGTAACTCAGCTCCTGGTTAACATCAGAAAATCTGGATGCCCTTGAACATCTGCAGATCCAGGATATCCAGTTTGCAAGCTCCAGGACTTAGATTTGCTGTACATCTACAGTAAATCTGAAAACTGTTTGAATTATAAAAATGAACTGTGTTCATGGCGACCTATATAATGAAGATGTCCAAAAGTTATTAGGCCCGGTTTCCATTCTACTACTACTTCTGTCGCTAGCCGTGCGCGGCTTTGCAGTGCCGGAGTGCGATGCTGTGACCTTCCAAAAGCATCTCCTCAGTGAAGCCGCTCAGCAGGACCAGCAGACACTCACACATGTGTGCATGCACAAACGCATGGATAGCTCCAGTAATATGAGTCGATAGCAAAGAGGCAGGAAGAGTCTCCGTATAGAGTTCCACAGATGGAGGTTTATTGCAGCCACACTGTGAAGGGATCCAGGGACAAAGACCAAGAACAATGGAGAGTCCAGGTTTAAGTAGGGGAGCGGGGAGAGCATCAGAGACCAATGATCTGAGGGCACGGGGGCGGTACATAGGCGGGACTAGGGAATGGGAACCAATGTGGAAACTCTGGAGGGGTGGTGAGGGGCAAAGGCCAATGGGAGGAACAGGGAGAGGAGAACCTTCTAGGTCATGGGACATATAAGGTAACAAGGGGCGGAGAGGCTAACGAGCCAACCCGGAAAGCAGACCTGGGGTATATTAACATCCAAAACAGAGCATTGTGGGAGAAGCTTCTTTTCTCACCTTAACCGAGGGAGGAATATCTGGTACTAGGGTCTGTTTTACCAGTGACTTCTCTTTGTACCACAGGCCAAGTGGCTGCAACACACTTCTACTCACATAACTATATTGCCATAAATGAAGTCAAAATTACAAAGCAGTGAAACTTGCATACATATGAGGTAAAGCTAGCCCAAGCTTTGATGATCTTTTGGATACTGACTGCTGGAAGATGTGAGAATGTACAAAACAGAAGATTAGTTGATACTCTCTACACATTTATATTTCCCATTTTCCACTTCCATCATCCTATTCAGACATTGTTCAGAAATAGACTTCTGGTTTTATACTCTTTCATTTGGGTTTTGTACTGCTGCTTACAGAAGTAGGCATATCGAGATCTTTTTTTGCCTTATTTACAGTCTAATTTTTGTTCTGCTCTGACAAAGGAATGCAAAAGCAGTAAGGAATAGATGAACTGGTGAAAGACAAAAGATACTGAGCAAACACAGCTGTTCAATTAAAAAAGTGCACATCTGGATCTCTCCATTTTATATTAAAAAAATACCAAAATACATCGTATTTAGAAACAGACAACAATAAAAATCAAAATAATTTCTCAGCACCTCATTCTCATTTAGTACATTGTAGGAGACACAAAATGTACAGATTATTTTATGCAAAAATTTAATACTCTTCCCGACCTTTTTCAGAATTTCAGATCAGATGGTGATGAATGATCATTAGAGTGCCTTTTGTCAAATTATTTTTCTTAAATTATTTTCATTTAAAAAGAAATAACTCTGAAAAAGTCCTGTAAATTTCTACCCAAATATATAAGTAAGACAGGAGCTCAACTAGTTGTTAAAACCAAGTTACACAAAATCAGACTATTAAATGGCACACAACAAACTAGCAAATTTGAAAACTAGCAGTCTGAGCAATAATTTGACATCTTTTCTTTTTTGCATGTCTGTTCTTTTCCAAGTGAAGCAATACATTGTTTGTATTTCCTATCTTCACTTTATCTTCTTTCAAATAAACAAAGGTCTCTCCAAGTTTTTTCAAAGGCTTCTCCACATCCTACCTTTTCACTGAGGAAAGAATGATGACTGAGCCGTCAGGTAAAAATACATGTTCAATATCTATATATAACTTTCCATTAGAGACCCCTATTATCAGGTGCTTCAAAGTGTGTCAGACCTTCGGAGCTAAACTTTTTTACTTCTAAAAGAGATTTAGGTAAACTGCATTGATTTTCCCATTTAAAAAAATCTGTATAATCACTTTGATGAGATTTACTTTATGAACAGAAAAATTAGAAATGATGTCACCCTCACGTTAAAGAACAATGTTTTCTGCCCCTGTAAGAAAAACCTCTCCATGTCTGGCATGTACTTGTCTCAAGTTTCTGGTTTTTTTACAATTAATAGAGTCTGACATTAATATCAAGGTTACTGTCTTTAGGAATAATGTCTCCAAAGCTAGAACTGCAGTGGTAGGCAGCAAAGGAAGAAATAACAAGATAGGAAACAGTGTATGGTGAACCAAGGTAATGATACAGTGAACAAATACAGGATATGTTAGCAAGAGAAAAAAACAGAACAGTGACTGACCTTAATGTACATAAAAGAGGGACACAAAATTTTTCCAAATCTAAAAGACAAAGCACAATGCATTATCTAGAAGTCTCAATCTGCAGAAAGTGGTATTTTAGTAGGATATGTTTTCTGCTTTATAGAGTATATTAAATAATCATAAAAAGATAATCAGTCATACTATTTAATACATTAAATGAAGCAACAGAAGTTGTCACCTGAACACTCATCAAGCATTTAAGCATGGTCCTAAGGAAGAGTGGTTCAAATCTTTTAGATGTCTAAAATTAGTGTCACAAGTAAAACTATTTTTCTTGGCTCTCTTTATCCTTAATTGGAGGAATAGGAATGTAGAGAAACTGCTGTAAGCATCTTTGTTAAGATAAGATGCATTACACTTTGAAAATGTACCTCCTATAGAGTGTGGAGGAGATGGAAATCTACATACAAATGTTTATCTGTTCATCTGCTCTGCTGTGATTTTATCCTTTCTTTTTAATGAGAAAATTCACATGTTTTCTTTAAACACCCATTTTTCTTTGTCATGGGTTGCTAAATACTGCAGCCCAATAGAGACCTGACTGCTGCAGCTCTATGCCTCCACATCCAAGTAGCGTGAGCATGTATTTCCAGCAAGCACATATGGAAGCACACTAATACAACATGTATGTAAATATAAAAAAAATTTCTTTTGAAGATCATTTCACACAGAAACCATCAGCAGTCAAGGAAACAGGAAACACTGACCAGTTAATTCTGTTCCCCACTGTGAAAGATCTGGATGAATATCCAAAAGTGAGAAATATATGTTTATGTAAATACATACATATGAATACTTCAATAACTGATCTTAAACAATGAGTCTGTCTAGTAGCTGGCCCTGGATCCTTACATGTTCAGTTGCCTCACACCTACAGTCCCTCTGAAAGTTGGTCAGGATATGCTGGTCCCTCCAGTAGACAAGTTCTCTGTCTCACTCAGACATACACACATCTCTGGCCCCAACCTATGGCCATCCCAGTTTGCCATTTCCAAGCCCTTTACTTTGCTTGTTGGGTAGTCTAGATTGATATTCACTAGTGATCACATACTGACTTGAATAACCCCACTTTCTCTAGCTGCAAGCCCTGGAATCACCTGGGCACCTGTCACCCACAGACTTGTTATGTCTACTGGCACTCTGATATCCACACACATGCATATCCAGACACAAGCAGGCGCGCACATACACAACAGACAGTCCCCTTAAAAGGAAAATAGAGAGTAATGGAATTCAATAAGAAGTCAGAACAGTCTCTGGCAACCAGGCACAGGGAATGACCAGAGAAACATAATGACCATCAGACTGTTTACATGCAACTGTCCCTTTTTATTCCCTTGCCCCTCTAGGCCAATGGTAGTTCTTCCCCACAAACTACCTTGATCCCTTCCTTTACCTGCCTAAAGATACCATAAAAAATCTTGTGCAATCCAAAGATGATATTCCCCTTGTCCCATGAATTCCATATGCTGGGCAATAACCCTCCTTAGTCTGAAAGGTGATCCAGAGAGATGCTTCGTGACTAATCCTGTTTCATACTCAGACCACGAGGGTGATGGTCTTCCTATGACAGCCATGAGAGTAGTGGGGAGCATGGCTGCTCACTTCTGTGATTAGTTTATTCTGATTTCTCTGCCTGTGGTAGTTCACGAGCAGAGGCAAGCCTTTTATCACATAACCTAATGATCTCCAAAACACAAATAGATATTTCTGAATTAATAGATCTCTGTAGATGCCCACAATACTTACCTAGCGAATAACTGGTTTTGATAAACTGAGTGCCATCCTAAGCACAGGAAAGTAGGCAAAGTTTTCCTGACTCGTGTTTCTGGAATTTAAGTCTGTAAATCTTATCTAATTGGAATTCAGGTGAAAAACCACTTATGGGTTCCTGCCCATGCAAATTTATTTTGAAATACTTAGCAGAATGTGTTCTGGTGTTGGCATCCACAATGTGCACAACTACATGTGGCAGTGTATGAAGAGCAAAAGCTGCTATTTCACATTTCAGTAAATTCCTTTGGAAAATGCATCATACAATTAATACATGTTATTCAACAACTGTCTCTGATGATTTTCACTCTATTTTTCCTATACCATCATGTTCAAAGGGTTCACTAGACCATATTCAACACAAAGGTTATATTTTCAGTGTCCAGTATGTAATTACAGATGGATGCAGCCCGGCCCTTTATATATCTGCAAGTTTATTTACTTCTGCAACACTACTTAGAAAACAAATGATTATTTGAATGAGGTTCATCCATGCTGACCATAGTTAAAGGCCAGTAGTTGCACTAAAAAAGCAGTTTAGTCATGACTTTTGCTTTATTTCAGTCTTTTCTTTAAAATCCCATTGGAATCCAAGAAATTTGGACACAGAAATAGTCCATTGGTTTTTACTTTTCCCTCAGTTTTATACATGTAAAAACATTTCTGGTGACTGAATCTATTTGAATGCACTTCTTTTTATTTCAGAAAATGAACTGAGATTTAATACAGAAGTTCTGACAGATCTGAGCTGCAGTAGCTTAATAAGAGCTCTTGATAAAATCAGGTCATGTAGATTAGAGAGGCATATGTTCAGCAGGTCTCTTTTCTTATTTTTCATGTTTTCCCTTATCCTGTATGGAGAATGCTAAAAAGGGAATGCATGCTCATCAAAAACCTTCTGTGAGATTATCTTTGATAGGGTGGTCATGCAGCTCTGGGACAGTAATTTGAATACCTAATATTATGTTTTACATAGCTACAACACCACCTGAAATTCACAACTTTCATATTTATATGACTGTTGCACATGTGACACACTACTGTTTGTGGTATGACATGAATAATAAAAATTCTATGCTGCACAAGAGTTAATTTTAGAACAGTAGAAGCTCCAGGCAGAGAAAATGTTATCATCAAGGAGAAAAGTGGTAGCAGATTCAAAGTGCAGAATGATCAATACTTAAACGAAGAAATAAAAGGCAAACTCTATACTGATTACCTTTCTGGTAACAAATGTAAGTAAAAAAAAAAAAATTCCAGAATGACTGAAGGCATGATTTTCTGCATCAGGAATCTGTGTCTGTAATATATATAGGAAAATGGCTTACAAAAGCACACCACAAAAGAATGTTATGCTATTGAGGAATTAATATATGATATTTATTTTTTTACTGCAATGAAAATAATAAAAAGAAGGGGCAGACAAGAAAATATATAATAAAATATTTGCAAGTTGATCAGAACACCAATCATGGGATTTTCAGTTCCTGAGAAAATTGAATGAATAACAGCTGTGCTATCTCTAGACATAGATGTATAATACAAGCACTAGAAAAGCTTTATTTTTTTTCATTTTCTTTAAGCAGCTACAGGAATTGATTGCTTGAACTTCTTTCCAACAAATGAACAGCCACTCTATATGACAGAATCATTCAGTGATGAAAATGTCATTAGTCTGAAAGCAGTAAATGGAAGTTATGCAGTATGTAAGCTGGGCTTTAAATTAGAGTGTTAAAACAGTGATATACTAAGAAAATTAAACTGGTTGAAAATGTTACACTTCTCAGTCTGACTACCTTTCTAATTCAGAAAGACAGCAACAGCTTCTAGTATGTGTTTTGGAAGAAAAGGGGCAAAAAATATTTCTAGTACTTCAATGTTGTCAATCCTTCAGCACAGAGGAGAGACTTTTAACTGCCACAAAGGGACACAGTTCGAGAAACTTCATGTTTGACTTTCTGGCTTGGAGCTCAGCTATTTGTAGCTCAATTCAGTTGTGTAATCATAGGTCTTTAATGTCTCTTCACACGTTCCAGAATAACCCGCTTGGCCTTCTGCTGCTGATCATCTCCTAAGATCTATGTGGTTGTAAGAGGAAAATAAAGCTGTCGCTATATTCTCTACAAGAGAGAAATAGGATTTCACACTGACGAGGAAACAAAGAAAATCCAAGGTGTAGTACCCTGTAATACTTTCACCATCACTTCCCTGATAGCACAGCTTGGAAAAAGCAAATTAATCTTTGGTGATTCATGGATATTATTCATACAGGAAGGCAGTTACATGCCATTAAAAAGTTCTTCAATATTCATGGGGGAAAAGCAGAACATAATAGTTAGGTACTCTCAATAATGTATACACAGATAATATGCTCTGTCCTTAATAGCATATATGCATACTGTGTTGCACATTAATTATTCTCAGATTTTTCACTGTAGTCAAGGCTTCGCTTCAAATTTGAAAGTCATGAAAAAATGCATTTATGATAAAGAATATCATGTTAATCAGTGAAATGTAACATAGAGTCACTGTTAAAAAACACAAACACTAAAACCATATATTGTAACACTATTTACATTATTTTATATATTTATATAAATAAGTATTTAGAGGTTTATGTATATACATAGTGTTAGAAAAGTAATAAACTTCCAGAAAAAAGTGCATAGCAGACATCATTTTTATATTTTATAAATTTCTTTACAACTGAACAAAAGCAACAATTAAGAAAAGAAACCGCTGAATCTGGATTATTATTTGTTATGAAATTGGCAGAAAGAAAATTTCTTGGAGCAGTGAAGAATTGTAACATAATAACTTGAAAAAAACCTTAGAGTACTACAGCTATAGTAAACAGTTATAGATCAGCTATACTCACAGCCACTTGAAATCTTAAAAGCTATTTTAAGAGTGCAAACTTGGAAAACTACAGCTTGATTAACACAAAATTTTTTGTACATTTTTTTGGTTTATCATTTTAAAGTAAAGGCCATCTTATTAATTTGTCAGATCTTAGTGCTAGTCAAGCTGCCAGAATGAGGAAGATGTGCAGTAAGCATTTTTTGATATGATTGTTTAGAGATTCCTTGTGAGGAGTCCATATCAAAGGCTAACGTTTAATGTGTTGGATCATCTTGAAAGAGAAAAAAGGCTGATGAAATAGGCTATATATTGGCTGCAGCACAGAGAAGATACAGTAAATAAGAACTAAATTCTGTTCAGTATGCCATAAGAAGTATCACGTAAGAAAGTTAACATCTGGTTTACAAAACAGAAGCACATTGGAATTAGACAATATACTGTTCATCTCTGCATTGTGTAATCTCCAGAGAACGAAATCCTTTGGCGTACATACTGCTAAATAGCAGAGCTACACATGCTGCTACCTTCCAGGCTTTGTCTTATTTTGCTTGACCTTCCTATATTGGACCCTGCACAACTCAAACCTACTATACTACAATTAGCTTCTTTTTCAATTATTTTTTTATAAGTATGGCACAGCTACTGATCTTTCCACTCCAACAGGGAGAAGAACTGGAAACCCGGAATATGTCCCTCTGTTCTTCCTAACCGCATCTGCAGTATTTCTTCTTTTCCCTGGCAAAATGTTGGAACAAAACAGAGCACTGGGAAATCAGTGTGAAATCAATAGATTTTAGGAGAGAAATTAATCTGTAACAGCATAGTGTTTCTCATACCAAAATAATTCCCTTTGGGGAGATTTTCATGTTTCTGTGTAATAGTCCACAACAAGAGAGTAACAACCCTCAGGGGAAGATCCAAGCTCCTACCCTTGATAAAAGATCAAATTATCCCTGCAGAAAAAGGGAAAGCAAGCAAGCGAGTGCTAGTAAAAAAAAAACAAAAAAAAAAACCAAAAGAGAAAGACATCTTCCCACTCTCACTCTACCCTGAATCCTTCTAATTCATTGTCTTAAAGCCTTGTAGCATTTTGAAACTAGATGGTAATAGGACATCAAAGATTGACCAATATTTGAAAAACTTAAAGAATCTCCACTGCAGTAAGTGTCTCCATACAACAAATTAAGAATTTCTGTAGTTGGGAAAAATAAGTGGTTATTGATAAGGACTGATAGAAAAGTTAAATACAGAGACATTTTTCAGTGTTTAGCTACATGGTTCAAATTACAACAGATGATGTAATTGATTTTATGATTGTCACAGAAAATAGTAATATAACTTAATACATCTATGGTGAATGAAATGGAATATGACAGATACAGATTTTATTTGATTTCCTAGATCTGTGTATTGTTAAATCAAAGAATAATATCTAAGATAATACAGTTGAACAATCAATACCACTTAGATTCAAAGTATAGGTAATATATGTATAAAGAAAACAATAGTTTTGTAGGAATTTATGAACTGATCTATGAGGTAATACCTCACATTCAACAGAAGCCATATATTAGTAAGTTTTCTTTGCCCTAGTCTCTTCTTCCAACAGAATTAACTTAGAAACTTAAATTTCAGAGTCTGATGTTAAATGGTGTGGCAATATTATGCCTATTGACTGTTCTAAAAGCAGGAATGATTCCTGGAATTCTGCCAGTTCAAAAATTAATTAGTTTTTAGACAAAATAGTAAGAAAGACTGTAATAACTGATGATGAAAGCTCACAACTGGAACAGCAAGACCAAACATTGCATCCTTAGCTTAAATTGAGAAGAAATGAAATTGAATCTTATGGATTAAGAAATTCTGTTTCATTTGGATAGTGAGTCATAATTTCTCTGTTACACACAAATGTATGCCTCTGCATTTTCAGGTTGAGGTTGTGGGGTTTTTTTATCTAAAAATTGTGATTGAAAATTTTTTCCATGCAGATTTAATATTACATGATTGTCCTTCTAAGGAGGACATATATACTAGATAATTAAAAAAACCCAAAGCAGAACAGAAAATGTGTTCAGATCTAAGTGAACTTAGAAAAAAAAGTATTTGATATCTGCATGTGTTCTGTTGGAATAAAGCGGTGCCATAACCTGCTGAGGTGATAACTGCTGATTTAACTACTGCCTAACTATTTGCATACTACAGGCATATTTTAGTACAAAGATCAGATATTTCAAATAAATCTGGCCTTGTGTATTTCATAGCCCACCAGGCAACAACTCACAGCATTCTCTTTGGTTCTTGAAGTGTAATGTCTCTGGAAATAACAAATGATCAGTAAAAAACTGATCAAATGGGAAAATTATCTACAGACATAAAACAGTATTGCTAAGGAAAAAAAATCTGATAAAGGATTTGGATATGATCATGATTACATAAAGGGTTGTAGAATCCATTAATTTGGAGGTGGATTTTCAAGAGAAGCACCCTGGAGTTCCTGGATTATATTTGACAGCTTTTTTCTAGTGAATAACTAAAGACCAGAAAGAAACACTAATACATTGATTTGCCCATCTGTAGTGAATAGGGTCATAAACTGGAATGAGATCTGACCTTGAAATTAGAACAGTGAATTTTAGACATTGAAACAAAGAAGCACAGGGGATCAGGATTAAAATAAAAATAAAAATTGGATTTCATATTCTGCCATGATAGTTACTATTAAAGAGATACTTCATAGTGAAATTGAGAGCATGATGTTCTTCAGGGCTTGGTATTGGGACCAATGCTGTTCAACATCTTTGCTAACAACACGGACAGAGGGATCAAGTACATCTTCTGCAAGCTTGCTGACAAAACAAAGCTGTGGGGTTCAGTCAACAAGCTGGAGGGAAGGGATGCCACCCAGAGGAACCTTGACAGGCTTGATAGATGGGCTTGTGTAAATCTCATGAAGGTCAACAAGCCCAAATACAAGGTCCTGTATCTGAGTCAGGACAATCCCAAGCACAAGTACTGGCTGGGAGGAAAACAGATTGAAAGCAGTGCTGTGGAGAAGGACTTGAGGGTGTTGGTTTATAAGAAGCTCAACATGACCCTTCACTGTGCAATTGCAGTTCAGAAAGCCAATTTTATCCTGGACTGGATCAAAAGCAATGTGGACAGCGGGTTGAGGGAGGTGGTTCTTCTACTCTGCTCTTGTGAGCCCCCATCTACATCCAGCTCCAGGGCCTTCAACATCAGAAGATCATGGAACTGCTGGAGTATGTTCACAGGAGAGCGACAAAGGTGATCAGAGGGCTGGAGCACCTCACCTATGACGACAGGATGAGAGATTCGGGGTTGTTCAGCATGGAGAAGAGAAGGCCCTGGGAAGACCAAAACAGGGCTTCCAAGGGAGCTGGAGAAGGACTTTTTACAAGGTCATGTAATGAGTGAACAAAGGGAAATAGCTTTAAACTAAAAGAGGGTAGGCTTAGATTAGATTTTGGAAAGAAATTCTTTACTGTGAGGCTGGTGACACACTGGAAAAGATTGCCTAGAGGCATTGTAGATGGTCCTTTCCTAGAAGTACTTACATAGAAGGTCAGGTTGCATGGGGTTTCAAGCAGCCTGGTCTAGTGAAAGGTGTCCCTGCCCACAGCAGGAGGGCTGGAACTAGATGACCTTTGAAGTTGCTTCAAATCCAAACCATTCCATGATTCTATGAAATTCAGTAAAATCAATGAGTGACAAAAACATAAAATCTAAGTTTTGTGACAATAAATGTAATACATTTATTTTAGCTTCATAGTATTAACCATTCAGGACAATGTTCCCCAAATTTGAAAATAAATTCAATCAGGATTAATAAATTTTACCTTCTTTCACTATCATAGTTACAACTATCACTACTTCATTTCTTTTGTATCATAGAGTTTTTCCCTGAATTGATACAGTACCTCCCATTTAATGGAGTAATTTGCAAGGCTAAGCAGTTTCTCCTAAAGATGTGTTAAGTATAAGATTTTTGAAAAGCCTGGAATGAGGTTGCTCTGTTGGGTTTTATTTTTTGGGGTTTTTTGGTTTTTATTTTAAATATATTTTGGAGTTTCTTTACAGCAGTTTCATACAGGTGTCAGTCTAAGCCCAAATTATCAATGATTCTCTCCTCCCCTTTGAAGAAGTCCTTGTGGAAATTTAACAACAGCAATTCAATAATAATCCATATGATCTTTCAGAGCAATCTTGTCTTTGAAGTATGTTTTTTCCTGTAAATTAGTCAACATTTACAAACCCATAAAGATTTCTTTCCATTATATATATCGGGATACATATTTGCATCATATAATACACTTAGCTGCTGTATTAGGATTTTTCTTTACCTTTCATTTAGGCCTTTGATTCTGAAAATTTAACAGTGGCCTCTGTAAAAAAATACTAGACTGAGTCATGAAGTTGGCAGTTGAATTATTTTCAGGAAAAAGGAGAAAGAAACTTTTGGCCTTGACCACATAAAGAGTTTGTAAATTAAACAGAGCCAGAGCCCCAAAAAGCAAACAGTAGGGCACAGGTCATGTCTGTATGTTTGAAATCTCTCCTGTAGTGTGTCTTCATCACCCAAGACTTTCTTAAGCATGCTAGCAATTAAATAGTGCCTGTCACCATAAGACAGTTCATGAATCAATTCTGTGACATGATTCATTTACCAAATGCAAGTCTCTAAGTCATCAAGCACCCAGTATAGTGCTAATAGGTAGCTGCTGTATCATTATCTCACAGTAATTTTGCATATGAAATAAGTTTTACCCTTATGTTACCACAATATGTGTCCTTTTGGTCAGGAATTGTGATATGGGAAGATGTTCTTCCAATATCTTGGTTTGGTGTATTTTTTTATTGTCTTTTTTTTAACTTACTTCTTTTAAAAAACAAATACACAATAGTATTTAGAATAAAACCATATGTGTTCTAAGCATGTTCAAATGTTCAAAAATTCTAAGACACCATCTTTGGACAAAAATAATTGTACTAATGATGCTCTTAAAGGTCTTACTGTGCATCCAAGCTAATGATGGTATGACTTTATGTTGTTTTTACATTCTTGCATCTATAACCTTTTTATCATGAGTTAGTTGGGATGCATCCAGTAGAAATGGTGTTTTATAAAAAATTGTTCCATGTAAAACTTTTTTCATGCTATTCACTGTTGAATTTTCACCAAATTGTACACAAGCTTAGAATTGCTATTCAGTCTTTCTGTTTAATATGTAGAATATAAGGAGATCCTGTTTCACAAATAGAAAAGACACATTAAAATTAAAATCATATTGGTTTTGATAATTTTTGAACACTTAGAAAAATGATTGAGAAAGATCCTAGTGCAGATACATATACATGTTAATTCCTAGTTTTAGAGGTGAATCAGCATATAATGCGGAGTATAATTCAAGTACTTTCCCCTTAACAAAACAAGGCATATATGTAATCCAGAAGAAATTAACTCGGAAGGATTTCTGGAACAGAGAAACAGTAGACAAATATTTGGTACTCATCATGTTCATTTTCATACAGGTTAGTGTTTGTCTGCCTTTTGAATGTCATTCTTTAAGAGCAATGAAGTAAATCTGCATAATACAAAGAATCACTGAAGCCCTTTTGAATAGGATGTGCCTCTTTCCTCCACTGAAATATTTCCCTCAGTAGAATGGATTAAAGCTGGGCAAATAAACCCTTGCACATACTCTTCATAAAGAAGGCAGCACATTTTTTCTGCAAAATGTATGGGTACCTACAGAATTTGATTTAAATCTTGCAGTTGTCAATGACCACCTACCCATTGCACTCCATGATTTTTTGGACTACAATGTATAGACTTCTTATGTTTCCACATAGGTATAAAATGAGTATCTTTGTAATGCTTTTTTATGTCCTCTTCTCCCCATGCATCTGTGCATGTGTTAGTGGACGGGATATTACCAGATGAAGTTCATCTACCCGGTTGTTTATGTGTACACTCAGCTCTCCCTACCATAAACATCTCAAATTATGACAAACAATAAAAGTACTCATTTTGATTATGGCAGGACTTTAGTCTGACTAGCTCAAATGTAGTCTTTAAAAAATAGTCCCAAAGCAAAGAACAAACGACAAAAAAATTCCAAACATTCTGA
The DNA here is from genome assembly GCA_013399195.1 of Dicrurus megarhynchus. NCBI lineage: Eukaryota > Metazoa > Chordata > Aves > Passeriformes > Dicruridae > Dicrurus > Dicrurus megarhynchus. The sequence goes on from VXAD01001101.1 coordinate 184,970, forward strand.
TCTCTCTTTTTTTTTAACCAGTGAGAGGTTATCAATAATATTCTGCAGTCCTTTTGGAAGCATGTTTTACTTATAACAAAAACAATAAGTCATGACTGATATTTATTTGAAAGCTTACTTCTAGCTAGGAACACAGCCAGTACATGGTGAATCCATCAAGGAGGAATCCATCTTCTCTAACTTCAGACACCTTCATTTTGTATATAGACTCAGGTAAATGGTTTCCTTCTGTTAAAAGAATAAGAGAAAAAGTAAAAAGAAGAGGGAGTCCATCTGTTTTGAGAGTTGCTACAAGAAAAGATAAATTTTCTTCTGAGGTTGTCTTCCACTGTCTTCAGAGGGATTCTCTATAACTAGAGAATTTAATTAAATCTAGATGCCTAACTTCTGAGGGGTACAAGTGACACAAGCTGCTCCTTTTCCAGGCTACCTATGTTATGCCTTCATGCTATATCCAAAATGGACATCTCTATTGTCTTACTTACAGTGTCGTGGCACTGAAAAATGCTATCATTAAAAAAAAAAAAGATAAGTCAAATAAGTTCAGTGGCAAAATTCCTTATGATAGGCTTAAATATACAAATTGAAATTAAGAGCAAGATCACTATCACTCTATCTGTGATATGAAAGCTTGAATTTCAAATTTGGTGTTTTCCATTTGGTCTGGAAGCTGGCCTCTCAATAGTCCTCATCAGCAGTTACCTCCAAAGTTTCCTTTAGAAATTGCAGCTTATTTTTCTTACCATCTTGTCATGGGTTAACATAGTTTGAGTTTTTAAGGAAGACTCCTTCAGCCTCGGAAGTGATTTTTTTTGCAAAGAGGTGCTTACAGCTTCTTCTAGACCTGACCTAACCAATCAACTGGCTAGTTGGAATATTGACAACTTCTTTAAGCCACTTAAGAAGCTCGATACGCCTCTGTGATGCACATTTAAGAACAAACAGAGCCTGGGAAGCTCTCTCTTACTTCCAGCTTTCGGACAGGTAACTGGGGGAGGCCCGGGGCACGGCCCAGTGGGGCCGGGCCCTGCTCGGCCCGGCCGGGCCGGCCAGGAGACCACCCTGGAGCGGCCCTGTTCCATCTGCGGCCCGGCCCGGCCCCCCCAGCCCTGCTCCGGCCCCAGCCCTGCTTCGGGCGGGCCAGGCCCCTCAGCTGCTCTGGGCGGGCTATGCCCCCCCTCACCCACTGCTGCTGCCCAGCAAGGAGAGATAAGCGAATTCCAGCTGCAAGGCCGGGTGAGATTAACTCTTTTAGTGCTGTAAGATTTCTCCAGAACAGATGACGCCTGTAGACCTCAATCCTCTCCCAAGTCAGAGGAAAATGACAGATGAAGGCACGTGAAATAAACAGCACAGAGACACCAAAGTCAGCNAAAAATAAGTAAGTAATGGGCATTTTGAACCAAACCACTACACATCTGAAAACTTACATGAGCTTCAATTTTATCTCCATTTACATTCCGAACCTTTTAAGACCAGCCTTATGGCAATCATTAGTGTATGCAAAATAGGAATAGTTTTAATTTCTCTTGGGTCTGTAGTGACAATACCAGATTTACTATTGCTTGAATTTATCAGAGGTAAACACAGTAGACAGAATTTCACTTTTTCATTGACATAATCCTTGGAATAACATAGCTGAGATGTATTACAAACATAGCTTTAACATTATAATTTTTATAGTGTTTATATATTAAATTCTTTGCAACTGAGAAGTACAGCACTGTTGTGGTTGTTTGCAAATAGCTTAAAAATAGCACAGTTTAATAAATCCCATTGAAAATCAGCAGTAATTCTCAGGGTAGTTTTATGAATGCTGGAATATTTAGACATTACTCTATCTCAGAGCTAATATTTGCTCCAACATATGTATGAACAGTCTAAAAAGATTATGTCCTTTTTGTTTCCTGCTGGGTATTCTTTTAAATACGATTTAGGGAGTAAGGTTGGTCGTGGACCTTTTAAGGCATCTACTGACCAGCTATCAGCTCTTCCTGTTTCCTCAACACAAAGCTGCTACTGTAATCAGTGTGATATTACTGCTGCATGGAATCTTTCCTACATGGCAAAAAGTTTGATGAATCAGAACCAAATTATTATGGTACTAAATACATATTAATAAAAAAAAAGCTCTTGCAAATAAAGGTGCTTCAGCATGATTTCAGAGGATCTTAAGACAATTTGTTTTCTTCCTACTTGTCACAGGGATATTTTAAACATTAGATAACTTTCTCATTTTTCAGGCCTTGAACACAAAGGAGAGAAATAAGTTCTTCATGATTCTGTATAACCTTATCTATAAAAATAGTTTGGTACATTTCAGTAAAGTAATGGGACTTGATTCCTTTTTTTTTCCACGGACCTGTATCCCCATAAAGAAAAAACATGAAGAAGATTAAGGTAAAGTCAATCTGCATTGAAAGAAACCTCAAAGAAACAGAAGGGGAAAAAAGATAAAGATAGAGAAGGGAGGACAGGAGAAATACTATTTGTAATTTGAAAACAAATATTTTTTTCAAATGGTAGCATGATAAATTACTTCACGTTTCAGTGCAATGCAAATGTGTAATGTAATGCCTATGGTTACAGTCATTTTGGAATATAAACATACAGCCAGAGATAACAACTGGTTATTCTGTACAGAATGACTTTTCTATGACTCTGAAGTAAAAAATGGAGCATAGAAAATATCACGGGCCTTAAAAGTCCGGGCACATGGTGATATCAGACGCCTCAGGGCTATAGCTGGCAATTATAGTTTTCAGGCAGATGCGAAGTGAGGAGCTAGAGACAGTTTTGGTCATAACAGGATGAACAAGGTGGGGACCAACAAAGATCTGAAGGCACAAATCCTGCTACCACTGCACAAGCTTGTTTTAATATTGCTGCTTTGGGGAAGCTATCACGGATATTAGGAAATTATATAGGTATTTTTCTGAACATGAATATTTGGTTTTAATTTATGCTTATGTAGTGAAAAAGGTAGTTGCAGTAACTATGGATATTTAAAGTACATCTGTCTTAATTAATGTGTAAGTCTGTGTCTGTGTGCATGTGTGCACATAAGTGTGTTTAAAAAGCACATTGGAATGAAGTGTTGGTTAACCAGTAAATCTTGACTAACAATATTAACTAGAATAGGATTTCTCTTCTGCTTTTCCCCTCCCCAGCCTTGCTTTGAGGTTGTATAATATATTTTTTAATTTGGATGCAACAAATTGTTAAGAAAACTACATGTAGTAGTATCATATCATCAAAATTATCCAAATAATTTTATTTTCCTAAGGCATTTTCTCCATATATTATACAAATATGTGTGAGTACTGCTGAAGTGATAATATCAGTAAGTTTAACCTTACATTATTTTTTTTTTGTGTGTCAAATTCAAAGTTTAGTGGTATTTATGTGAAGAAAAATATTTACCAGTGTTGCTTATTTCTTTAACCTACTGTCAGCATATGGAAGAGGCCATGCACACATGATCAACAGAAATTGCAAGAATAAAAGAGAAGCCAGTGATGCTGGAATGGCACTCATGGGGACACTAAACACAAGCCTGGAATTACAAGAGCGGTGTTTTCATAACAGCAGCTTGAGCTTGCAATTTTTTTTTTTTTCTTCCTGGCATCAGTGTTAAAATATTATCTTTGAAAAAAATCCAAGAAGATTTTGGAACAGTAAAAGACACACACACAGAGAAATTCTCTCTCTGAGTAAATTCAAACTTAAAAAGATTAAAGAGATCATTTACTTATTTTACTTAATCCTTTTCCATTATTTTTTTCTCCAAGGTACAGCTCTACAGATAGGAAAAATAAAAGAAAATAAAAAGATGATAATAACAGAAATAATTACTACTAATAATAATATGTTAAAAGAAAGGAGAGAGAAATTATGTTAGTTTTGATTGATAGGACAGATAGTTTATATACCTCTTTCTCAGAGAAGAAGTAATCTGCCAGAGAGGTAAATACATGCTTTTTAAATTTTTTTCCTTGTTCAATCATATGTTTAAAAATAAATGCATATGAGTACACATATATTAAGAGGCAATGAAACAGAAAACCAGACAAAAAGTTAATACATTTAAATGCATCTCAGACTATGTTCTCTAAATATTTATACATTATATGCTGGAAGGTGACATCGCATGCTCTTTTGTGTAACACATAACTCAATAACAGTTGTTTTTTCCTAAATTATACCTTTGTAATTTAGATGGCCCCTATCCATATTTTCCCAATGGAGATAATGTCACTTGAAATGTGCCTTGTTCAGAGGCAGGATCTAACTATCAGAAATATGCCATGTAACAGCTGCTATGCCCAAATAAACTGTAAGAATAGAGATGTAAATTTCAAAGTTTACTAGGCAAGGTAGGGAGAGATATTAAGGATAAGTTTACTTCTGAGTCTGTAGATATACAGCTGTTTCTATCCAATAATAAATTATGGCATTAAAAGCACTCCCTCTGTCCTTAATAGAAATGTAAAAACCCTATGTTTTCAAGCAGCAGTGCTGTAAGAGATTGAGGTTATGATGGCACCTTTAGTTGGACCTAAATAGCTGTCTGTATTTCTGGATTGTCTGTGGACCAGACTTCCAAATTTGTTTGTTTTCTGTCTCTGTATGTTATTTCTTTGCTGACAAAGGGAGAGAACTTAATAAACTAGGAGTAAACATTTTTGGTATTTCTGACACAATTTGATAATAACAGTAGAGTCTAATGACATTTTCAAGATTTTCTACGTGTGCACCAAGTTTTTTTTCAAATAATCTGTTAATAATATGATTACTAAGAGGAATCCTTGCACTTTATGAAGCCTCCACATCCTTGGCAGTCATAAGAAAATAAATGTTCTCCTTTGAGAGAGGTTTCAGTGTGATATGAATGTAGGCAGAAAAATAGTAGCAGGTTACTTGGTTACCTCTGCTGCTACTTATGTCCAAAATATTTAATTATGTATCAGCTGAAAAGAAGTACATCCTAAATCTTGGAAGAACCCTGCCTCTCCTCCTTCCCTTATCTTTTATATCTGAGATGATGTCATATGGAAAAGTCCTTTGGTTAATTTGGGTCAGCCAGCCTGGTTGTATCCTCTCTCAGGATCTTGCCCACCCCCGGTGCCTTTTGATGGGGAGGAATGTTAGGGAGACAGCACCGATGCTGCGCCAGTGCTGCTCAGCAGTACCCAAAGCACTGGGGTGTTATCAACACCTTTCTGGCTACCAGTGCAGAGCACAGCACTGTGAGGGTTGCCATGGGAAAATGAACTCCATCCCAGCCAGACCCAATACACATAGTTCCTTTGTTCACATGTAGATATTTTTTTGGTTAAAGATTCTCCAAAGGTGATATATAGTGATTCTCGTGTGTAGATGCAGTATTTAAAAAGAATTATCGCTGGGAAATATCTTTAAGCTGTTTAGTAGTAGCTGTCAAAGGTGGTCAAGAGTTCTGCTGGTAGTGCTCAGTTATATTTTTCAGCTGTCATTAGGGGGTATATGCACAGCTTCCCTTTTATCATCAATTGTAAATTACTAGAAGAATTATCCATCCAGAGTAAACCAAATCTTTTTTTCTCCAGATGTTTTAAAGGCAGCATAGCTTTGAGAAATATAAATACTTTTCTCTCTCTCTCTCTCTCTACATATATATATACTTACACTTATATTTGCAAACCAAAAAGCTATTTTATGTTCCTGCATTTCTTCCATATTTGCCCAACTCAGTATTTCTAGACCCTGACCTAGCTATAGGCAGCACATAAAAATATAATAAAAACCCAGTATTAATCTGTAGAAAAGAGTTTACATCTCAGTTACCATCCCAAACCACTGCTACAATGCTAGAGGAACCTGTGGCCTTTGATACATTGTTTGCTGAGGTTTTCCCCTTGAGAAAAGCATCAAAAAAGATGGAACAGTAAACAGAATGAGAGGCAGAGAGGCATAAAAAAATAGTGTCTTACTTTTGGGAGTCTAGTTCTTATTCTAGTAGAGATAACAGAGAGCATTGACACATCTGATGAAGATATGAAGAAATAAATGTCCAGGTTTGATTTAATGATGAAGAAGCTCAAAAGGTATTTGCACTTTTGCAGTGATAAAATTTCGGAAAACTTTGTATAAAAAGTATTGCTAGCAAAGACTGTAAAGGGTTAGGTACCACATGATGCAGCATTCAGAGTAATGTAGAGAGTTTCATATTTTTGGGTCTTTCTTTAGCATTGTTTATGCTATTCCAAGATGTAATACTTCTGACTCCATACTTCCACTAGATTTGGTTTCATAGTTGCATTCATTTTCTTTTTAGTATCAGAGTATGTTCTCTGATCTAGGTGATATAAATGCTGTCTCCTTTGGTCTCTTCAAAGTATTTTTGTGGCTGTCTACATGAACATTTATCCATATTTTCCCTTTCATCCTACAAATCCTCTTAATGACTTCCTGTTTCCCCTTTTCTAGAAATTTTAACAGTATTATTTTATACCTTATTCTAGCTCGGTCCTGCTGTTCACTACAGGTTATCAAGTGCTAGCTCTAATCAACCAGACCACACACCGATGCACAAGGCTCTTTGAAATTGATGCTATCTTTCTTAGACCACCATAATGTCTGTCTGTGGCACCTTAAGGAGTCACTCCATAAATTTTTTCTGAAGAATTTTTCTGTCTAACATTCCTTCAAAGAACTTTGAATTAACCAGATTAAGGTAGGATTATGAAGCTTTTGTTGTCACTTATGGAGAAAGGAAGAGGAGGATAAGAATACCTGTGAATTACTAAGTTGCCGAGGCTTGGATCAAGGGCCTGAAAGACCCTATGAGGGGGAGAACAATAGATCTTTGTTTTATAGGACTGGATTAATTGTGTCTGTTTGCTGTAATTTAATGAGATTTATCATTGCAGTAATTGCAATTTTAACAATCAAAGTTCTGTCTACATAACATGCTCCATTCCTGCCCACTACAGGATTTACATGATTTTCAGTTTAATGTGTGATCTATTCAGTACCTTTTCACATTGCTGTCCCCTAAATTTTAATTCCCTCTATGTTTGTGGCAAACATTGTTTTTGTCCTCCTTTGATATGGATTATGATTTGAAATATGTTAGACACATAGGTTTAGTTAATTAACTGAGGGTGAAGCATTATAGAATTAGCTGTAGCAATTAAATCATGGGGACCTGGTGTTCTCCCTTATTTGATGCTTTAGTATTATAACATGAGATATTAAACATGAAGTAGATATCTGAGTTTGAAAATAATAGTAGAAGATGATGAAAGCTGATACTTTTCAAAGCTAAATTTCAACAGAATTTCCAGAAGTGGTCCTGCCTTATTTATATGTAACTTGGATAATTTTTCAAATTTACATTGCAGCTAAAAGTTAAATATTTAATAAATTTAATTAATTTTATTAGATATTTAAAAGATTCAGAACAATTTTATTTAAGAATTTTCATATGATGTAACAAGGATCTGAAATAAAACAGGAATTCAAATTTAAATAAAATACTTACTACATCATTAGTTATATAAATTGCAACACTTTCAAAAATGACAGTGATCATTCAATATTAGTAGCTATAGTGACTGAAGAAGCTGTGCTTCTGATCATACTCAGATTTTTACTAGTTCCTAAATCCTAAACTTTGTGAGACTCTTGATATGACAGACCAAAAAATTCGGTCAGTATGTTTCTTTCTCATAGGGGTGACTCATATGAGAGTCTGAATTCATATGGGTGACTGAACTGTGTGTACATCATTCTCTTTCTGAAATTTTATTGAAAGTATGCAACAGGTAAAGAGAAGGTTTTATGACTGACTTCCAGAGAACAGTGGTGAGAAAGACAAAAAAGATGTCAGAACATTAATTAGATTTCTGTTATTGGAAAGAGGTTGTCCTGATGCTCTGTAGTACATTAAGTAATTTTCTGTTCCAAGGCCATGTGTTGCCACCTGCAGCTAGGATGCCTTTCTCTCTTAGTTGCATAACCAGGCAGAGGAAAAGTCATCTGAATCACAGAATGGGTCACGATGGAAGAAACCACAGTGGGTCATCTGGTCCAACCTCCCTGCTCAAGCAGGTTCATCCTAGAGCATGTGGCATGGGGTTTTGTCCAGATTGTTCTTGAATATCTCTGATGAGGGACACTTCAGAAGCCCCAGTGTAGAAGAGGAAGGGCTACTGCCCATGGAATCAGTCCTCACAGCACCACCAGTAACTGAGAAGTAAGTCCTTTTGCTTCATAAAGCAATCTTTTAATTTCAGGGGTGTTTCCACCACACTCCTTTTGTATGCCCAAACAACTGTTTCTTTCATCCAGTCACTAAAAGATTATCAGCTCCTCCCCAAGCTCTCACAGCACCCTCAAATTTGTTAAATTATCACTGATTTAATTGCTTTCAATGGATCAAGATTTCTTTTCTTTTTCTTGTGACTGCCTTCATTTGTCCCTGTAGTATTCTCTCTCAGATATTACATTTTCTTTCTTATTTTCAGACCAATTGAACAGACCTTTGAATAGAATACTCTTCTCCATTTCCTGTGTTGTCTCACTTTCTTCTGATCTTCCCTTTACATGAGGCAGCAACATAACTGAGATACAGTTTGCCCTATTATTATTACAAAAAAAAAATCTATTAACTTGTTCCAAGTTATGCTTTCTCCTTACCCACTAGAAACAAAGTCCATTAATGACTAATTTAGGCATAAGTCCACTGAAGCAGTAAGGATTTCCCTCTCCTAGTGTACTAGTTTGAAAACAAACCAATGGGAGATCACAAGTCAGAATTATAATTTAATAGGAAAATTAAAATAAATGCAGTAGTAAAAGAACACTGACAGAATCAGGATACAACCTGACACCCTGTTAATCAGGGTGGTGGTAGCAGTCCAGATGAAATGGTTCTGTTGAAGTGGTGATCCTGTAGAAGAGTCTGGTCTTCACCCAAAGGTGCAGTGGTAACTCCTATGCTCTGGGAATCCAGCAGGTAAAGACCCCTTGCACTGTTCCAAACCCCAGATTATATCCAGTTGGGAATGCTTGGCTCCTCCCTCTGGGCAGAGCATCTCACAATGGGCTGATGTAATTCTATGAGTCCTGCAGTGGGCCCTTGATTGCCCCTTAACAGAGAGAGCCCCCAGAGGGAGTTATCAGGGATGAGTCATAGTAGGAGATTACAAACACTGCCCCACCTGCTTTAACAGTTTGTGAAGATGATAATAGAATACGTACTATTGATTACATCTCACATTGTAACCTAGGACACCTAGTTTTCAAAGGTATATCCTCTCTTCATTTCTCATAACTTTCCTAGACACTTCCTTTAGACCTTTCTTTCTCCTCAGAACATAGATACACAACTAGACACAGTTTTGGTGTCTGAGTGTGACATAGAAAAATCCCTCTCTATGTACCCATGGATATTAATAGTGGAAAATCAACTTCTAGAGCTGCGCAAGAAACAATTTTCCTAACAATGAAATTTCTCTAATTTGTTTGTTTGTTTGTTCTTTAAAGTACATTACCTTCCACAGACAAAAACAGTAAGAACATAGAAGACCCAATAGTTTGTAGACTAGAGTACCACATTCTAGTATCTTAATTGCTGAGGTGCTAGCCTGACTACATGCACATTGTCTAATTCTTTTTGTTGGGAATTTTCCACTTTGTATAAGATGTTAAATGGACAAAGACTTGTTACTTGCGTTTTCTGCAGCTCAGAGTAAATATTACAACTACCAGAGTCTCTTCAAAAGTGGTACCTTTCCATGAATAGTTGTGGTGTCAACATTTGATATTGATACTGATAATTTCTAAGCAACACAGCACTTTATGTAAATCGTGGTTATGCATTAGTCAAGAGAGATGGACTCATCAAACCTCTCCTTGGGAAAACATATAAATCTATGAATAATTCTGAAAATAGCTGGCTACCAGTAAAGCTGTATTTATTTTGTTCACTGTACCAATCCACTCTATTTGCACCATGCCAATGGAAACTGGAGTAGAGGGAAGTGTAGTCATGACCTGTCTGAGCTCTGTACTCTGTTTCCTGTGAAATGTTTCATATGGACTGTTGGGTGTCTGAAGGTAGCCAAAGGAAACCTCTGACATTATTGCTGTTATCATCACCAATAACGTAGCAGTTTTTCGCCATTAACAGTGGGGGGGGAGGGGGGGGGGAAGCCAAAACAAAACCAAAATCCCCAAAGTAATTATACGTACAAAAGAGATTCTTTAACATTACCAAAACATCAGGCATAACTTAGAAATGTAATTGGTTTTTTCTTTAAAAATAGACAAACCAAGTACCTGGGAAGAGAAATTAAACACAAGTGCAATGGAGAAGTTGTTAAAAGAGAAAATAATCAAGAAAATAAGGAAATAGTCAAAGTAAAAATATATGGCTTTAAATCTCTGGGAAAATATTTCTCACTGATGGTATTGCCTACATACATAACAAAGTCATTATTATTTGCTTAGCAGATCCCCTCACATACAGTATTATGGAATGGAAATGATGAAAAAATATTACTAAATCCCAGCTTCATGACAGGAAATAACAAGAACTAAAGCTGAACTAAAAAATATTACTTTTTACTGCGTTTTATAGAGGAATTTTTAGCTAAAAACCTTTCACCCTGAAGAAAGTGCTAAAACAACCCATATATGTTTATTTCTTTAAAAGTTTGAGATAAAATATAAGTAAAATATGCTTTGGTGATATCTGTGAGAAGTGGATATCTTACATGTATTTTCAGAGTTGCCATAGCCATTATTTCAAAAAATAATTTTTTTATGTCAAATGAAAACATGTATGAACTGTATGGAGAAATTCCAGTACTTTCTCAATACTTTAGTAAGAGAACTCAGTACCGTCTAACACACGATGCAAATGTGTCTGAAAAAACCACATTACCTAAAGGATTTTTTTACTGTTAGTAAACTGAAAAGTGATTTGGGGATAAGCTTTCACTGAGTCAGGTATTTATACAAATGTGTAAATGAACAAACATGGCTTCCACTGAAAATTTAACTGACTATATCTTACCACCTGTAAATAGTGAGAGTGATACTTCCTTTTCCCTGACATTAGAATGCACTGCTCTTTTGGTTATAAGCTTTTGAGGCTGGAAGAAATTTTCTAGCAGAATGGTGTGTGTAACAAGTATCTAATGTTGGCAACGGTCCCTGGGTTTTGCTATAAATCCAATATGCTTTTTGGATGAAAGGGAATATGTGTAGAGAAATTTTAAGTGCATTTTGATGAATTTAATGCAAATCAAAATATTTCCATAAACAATGAAGACCACCAAATGACTGAGTCTGAGAGATGTGGTTGTATTTGTGTGCTTTGTTCTTACACGATGTAAGATCCTCCCCATCTACTTGACCTTTGTGAGACCCTATCTGAAGTACTGTGTACAGTTCTGGTGTTTCCACTATGGCAAGGACATGGAATTATTGGAGCAAGTCTGGAGGAAAGCCATGAAGTTGATAAGAGGACTGGAGCATCCACCCTATGAAGACAGGCTGAGAAAGTTGGGACTGTTCAGCCTGGAGAAGAGAAGGTTGTGTGGAGACCTGATAGCGACCTTCCAGTATCTGATGGGGGTTGACAGGGAAGCCAGAGAGGGCATCAGGAACTGTAGTGATAGGACAAGGAGTGGTGGGTACAAATTAAAAGAGGGGAAATTTAGGTTAGATATTAGGACGACATTTTTTACTGTGAGGGTGGTGAGACACTGGAACAGGTTGCCCAGGAAGGTTGTGGATGCCCCAAGCCTGGCAGTGTTCAAAGCCAGGGTGGATAAGGCCTTGAGCAACCTGGTCCAGTGGGAGGTGTCCCTGCCCTTGGGGGCTTGGGACTAGTTGGTCTTTAAGGTCTATTCCAACCCCTTAACATTCTATAATGCTGTGTGGACTGTGCTGAATAGTCTGTGACCAAGACAGTTCACTGCTCCAGAAACTTTACTTTCTTTCACTTCAACAAAAGCATGTTAACTGGGCAATCTTGATAATGTTTGAAGCATACAGGTCATTTGCAATCACGATAACTTTCATCACTGTGAGAGGTACCTTGATTACAACTAGGGCTAGGAAAAACAAAGTCTTGTTGGGAAAAAAAAAGAAAAAAAAAAAGAAGTAATAATTTTACTTTCAAATTCACATTTTTGAAAGGAATAGAAAAGCCCACAGCATAAAGAACCTGTCTGAACTGTCAACATAGTTTAAAAAACCCTTTTCTATTCTATGTATGGCAGCTTCAGGATGGCAACTGAAGAGTAGCAATACTTATTGCAGTTTTTTCATGATGCTGATAGTAATATCACTTGCATGAAAATAAAGAAATATTTAGGTTCATATTCAGAACCTTTTCTAATTATAATGAGCTTGCCAACCCAAGGATTTTTGATAGATGTCTGACATTTCTGAGAATAACTCTGACAGTTTTTAGTAGACATCATACCCTAAATGTATCTTTCTTTGCTTAATGATACACAACACAAAGCATAACTTTTTTAACACAGGTCAAACACTTCAGCTAAAGTCTTAAGGGAATAGGTTTAAAAGTAAAAGTACTCTTTTGTTCCTGTCCTCCTGTCATTCCTCTTTTTGTAAGTATACTACAAAAATTTTAAAAAAATCAGAACCTGGATCCACAGATACAGCAAAGACAGTGTTTTACAGTGTGGCTTAGCCCTTTCAACGTCTTCAGTGATACTCAAAATCTAAATGTATCTGTTTGCAATGTAATTTTTATACATAAACTTGGACACTTAATTCAATTGCCAAAACTTAAATGTATTTAAGTTTTGAAACACCCTATGCCATGCTAAACATCAACACAGGGCTTGAAAATATCAGTTTGAACCTCTTCTTGCTTTGCCCCAGGATACTAGACTCACTAGAGGTTAGGTCAGTAATCCTACTGTGTCTCCAGTTCCACTAAAAATGTTGTGTTCTCACAAGTGAATCAAGTTTCTAGTCAATGTAGCAAACAATGTGTAGAGGGATTGTCATCCATCCAAATAGAGATATCTAACTGAGGGTGAAATCAAGTTTTTCTGATTCTGATTATGCTTTCTTTCTCAGCTCCATGTTTCTACAAATGCTCTGACATTTGCTAATGGTGTAACTGTTGGAGTTGTATTGTAAACCAGCTCAGTGAAACAGCCCACGTTACAAAATAAGAAAGAATACATATTTTCATTTCCAAAGGAGAAAATGAATACAAGACTACATTATCAGTCACATTGTTCTGATGATTGTTCTTTTGTCTACATTATCTCTGTGTTACAATGCCAGCAACCAGTACAAAAGTTCCCTCCCTACAGCAACCTAATTAAGCAGGCAGCAAATAATAAAAAAAAAAGCTAATCCAAAACTGTATACATTGCTAATTAATTTTCAGGGGGGAAGAAAGCAGGTGAGCAGCTCCTTCTAATGTGAATTCAAACTAAATTTGTTCAACCTAAATCAACCATATCGGTGGGTTTCACAATTAAGCACATTCATTGGATAGAGTTGATGGTCCAAATGGAAAGGTCAGACACTGGTCTGAGGCAGAGCTTAAAAACAAACATGTCAGTAATACATATGAGCAGGAAATGGGTAAATACTGTGGAAGTTATAGGCTCAGTGGAAGGAAAAGTGAAAGGAGCTATTGAAAGCACAAGTGTAATGGGAGGAGACAGGAAGAGTAATAAAGAAACATGGAGTGACACTGAGATAAAGATGGCGTGGGGAAAGAGACATGGGAGAAATTAACCACACATCGCTGGTCAGGGCAGTCCCTAATGGCTGCAGGCTGGCATTCTCCTTCCTAAGAAAGCATTGTTCTCCCTGTACAGCCCAGTGTAGAGCCTCAGTTTCCCCATCTATCCACATTCCCACTGAAGTCAGACACATCAAATCCTTCTTAAATACACCCTGCTTGCCGCATCTGCATTATCACTTTCACAATCTCCAATAAACTGGGAAAAAAGTTTTATCCTCTCAGTCTAAATTCTCATTTTGTTGTTGGATGGGACTGTTTTAGCATAGCTGGTGCTTCTATTGGTGATTCATTTCCAAACAGATGCAAAAGATCTCATATCCACCCCATAAGGAAAGTTGCTCAGAAATGTCTCTAGGCTTAACTATGTTGTAGACATCTTGCTGGGAAGTCCCTTTTTGTGTGTGGCAAAGAGGGAAAGGGACAGGGGTAGTGGCAGATGACTGAAAGCATATATGGAAGCTGCCAGTGCTTATACTTCCTTTGTCTTTTTTTGTTTGTTGTTTTTTTTTTTAAGTTGTCTGTATTTCAATTCACAATTTTTTTTTTTAAGAAGAAAATACTGAAAGGGCACAAATCATTTAATCTGATGCTACATATACTTGTGGGCATTTAAGAATTGATCCAAGAGTTACTATTGAACTTGAACCTTAACCAATTAATATGGCTTCTGTAATAGGTGGAACAGATAAAGATTTTGTACTTCGTATGCACACTGAACATCTACACTCTTTTTTTCTTTAGATTTATGAAATGAAGGCTTTTATAGCTGCAATTCAGTGGAAGTTTTTAATGCTCCAGGTAAAAATAAAAGGTGGCTGAATATACTGAAGTATTTATTAACTGAGTCTGGTTCTCTGAGGGTTTGTATCAGCAAGATCCACTGACTGAGCTGAAAAATCTGTTCTGATACATTATGGCACAAAATTTTTTTCCTGGATAGACCTTCTCAGATTTACTTTCAAAGCGTCCTGCAGTCTGACATTCAAGCTAGCAATATTTAAATGACACAAAGAACTAGGAGGTGGCCAATTCTCATTTAAATGAACTACCTTATTCTATCCTCTTATTTTAATCATAATAAAACATATTTGCTGTTAATACATTGTTAAAAGCACTCAAAGAAAAAAAAAAGTGTTATTCGATTTTTGTGTTGCTTCTTGGCAATAGAAAGTCCACTCTAAATTTCTCTTACTGAAAGATTGTGGTCATTACTGTCTGTGGAATGAAACAGATCAAACAAAATGCCATGTTCAGGCTAACACCAAATAAAAACATTATCAGGATTTAGCTGAAAGAAAAGAACTTTGAAACAGGAGTAAACAAAAGGGTTGTTTTGTTTCCTTATATTTTGTAA
This sequence comes from Dicrurus megarhynchus, assembly GCA_013399195.1. NCBI lineage: Eukaryota > Metazoa > Chordata > Aves > Passeriformes > Dicruridae > Dicrurus > Dicrurus megarhynchus. The sequence goes on from VXAD01001101.1 coordinate 200,119, forward strand.
CCCCAAAATTCTAATGCAAGAGACAAGACTTAATTAGTTCTTGTACTAACTAATGGAAGAAAAAGTAGCCATGGAGCTTCCTCTTTAGCCTCAGTGTGTAAGAGCTAATCATAAAAATTCCTATGAAATTCTTATTGCTCCTTTATCCTATGATGAGATGAGAATGTGAGGATGCATGACTGTTGCTCATCTATCTCTCAACAAGAATACTACTCTAAGACAATTATTCATGCTTTAGTTACCATTAGCAGAAAACAAGTCATGGGAAACTTTCACCCACTATAATCATGCAGTTGTAAGGGCCTCCACAGTGCTCCTTACAGAGCTGTAATTTCATAGCTGGTTTTGTCTGGGATAGAGTTAATCTTCATAGTAGCTGGTACAATGCAATGCTTTAGATTTGCTTCAAAACCAGCACACTCAACAATGTGCTTCATGAATAATAAGTGCAAACTTTTCCATAGGAATGCCTACCTCTAGGCAAAAGAGAGACATCTTAGAGTTTCCTATCTGACATTTCAAACAGTATTTGCTTTAGCATTCAAAATCCTTCCACTCCTACTGCTATTATACAGCCACCTCTGCAGTGCTTAGTCATCCTCAGAAGATGTGAGTGGAAGATTTGCAAGGGTAGTTTTCTATAGCCTGAGCACTCCAAATGTGCAGATTCCCAGCTAGATTTCTAATTCTGCTTTTACTAAGTAGATATGCCAGCTCCTAACACTTTGCATTTCTAACCTTCTCCTGTCATGTTTTTGTTGTGAAGCTTTCACCCTTTGAAATAAATTGCAAGCAGCACATTTGGAATATGAGGAAGAATAAGCAAACTTTCAGACTTGAAAATCATTGCACTTTCTGACAAGCTTTGATGTCTTCTGTATTCACACCTGTCTTTAATAAAAACATTTAATAAAAAAAAAAAAAACTACCAAAAATAAATCTTATTCGTCTGTCTACTCATCATATTCCTTTTGGCACTCTCAAGTAATACAATAGTATTCCTATTATTTCCCAACTAAGCAAACTATGCAGGAACAGCAAAACCACAAAAGTGCAAGATTTTTTCAAAGTGCAAGATTTCAAGAGAAATTTTAAAAAATTAATAAAGGACTTAACTAATAAATCAACATTATGAAACAATGAAGACTACTGCACATATATTTAATATAAAAGAATTACCATGACAAGCCCAGATCAATAAATGTTGGAGAAATAGTAACAATAGTGTTGATGTTAGATGCTGCCAGAGCTCAAAAAAATCTGAAATTTGGATCAATTGTCCCTAGAAAAGTCCTGATTTATCACATGTATGTTCAATTAATTGAGTCACACAGTAGCGTACATGTGCACTCAGAAACATATGATCTCTTTTATCTTGCATGGGCACTGCACACAGGAATAACCATTAATCCTGAATCAGACTGATGGATATCTCTGCCAAACATTATTCAAGCCTGGTTGAAGATTGTCCTCTGAGGACACCCTTTTCAATTTTTGTGAGGGAGTGAGCTATATATGTTGGTGTGAATATGTCAGACATCCTGTCAAGGACTAGTCAAGAATAGGTTGACTATAAAAGCAGTTCTACAGCTCACTCCTCACCCTTTTCCACCATCTACCATATGGTGTAACTTTAAGGGATCTATACACTAGAAATCAGACTGAAATTGATAAACCAACAGCAAAAAAACCAACCCACTCCATTCCATGGTGAGAAGCATCTTTACAAAGCACAACTGTGTCTGTAAAGGGATATGACTCTTCTGACTAATTGTAAACATTTGTAGATACCTACATGAGAGCTTATGTTCCTGAGCACCATTTGCTGCTTAAATCTAGGTTTCTAGCACCGTTTCAGACACTTGGCTAGTTCTTCTAGTTTCTCTTCTGCCTCTTCAAGAGTGTGTTTCTGATTCCTTTCTGCCATTCTTGAGCAGATATTCTAGAGACTGTAACGTGGATTAGAAAGTGCAAGGTGACTACATCTAGACAGTTGAATGGAGGCTCTATGTTGTTTTTAACAGTGTGGCAAGATGTAATTAAGCCCAAGAATGCCATTGCTCTGTAACAATAAAAAAAAGAAACCAAGAATGACCTGTTGATGCATAGTCATCCTTACTGGAGATGACAAATTCAGGTCATACGAATTCCTCTCCAGGACCTTTATGAAACATCTCCAAAAAGATATAAACTAATGAAAAAATATCAAATAATGCATTTCAGGAGATACGAGTTGGTTTTTTTTTTTAATGTTTAAGTACTCTTAAAGAAAAAGAGAACTTTCCGTGTTACAAATGAAAGCAATCAGAAATAAAAATGAAATCAGAAATACACATTTACTGTTTACTGAAAAATAACAATCAGCCACAGTTGTAAAGTAAAATAATTTGTAATGATGTAAATCTAAAAGTGAATTTTGGTGGACTCTCGCTAACACAGAACATATTTTTTTCTCTCTTTATACATATTTTTAATGATTTTTTTTTTCTAAATGCATGTTTAGGTACATGATCTGTCATAAATAAAAACACAACAGAAAATCATTTAGGTGCACTATATCATAGCAGAGGAAAAGAAAAAAGAAAAAAAGAAAAAAATGTAGTTCAATTTTGATAAAAGAAAGTTGGTGGCTACTGCAGTGAGGAATGTAGGAAGACTTAGAAGGAAAACCTCAGTGTCACAGTCTATTTATAATTTATATTCACAGATGGCAAGATAAGTGGTGTGACAAGCAGAAATAATCACTCTGTCATATTCACTAAACCTATTCTTACAGATGTAATACTCACAATACATTTTTTCATCATTGTAAGAATACAATGGAATGGGGTTTTTTACTACTCGCCTTGAGTAGAAACTTCCTGACTGGTTTGCATTACAGATTTTTCTTGCACTAAGAATTGAACTTTTCTTCCTCTTGATATAGTAGTACTTTAAAATTCAAATAAATTCTTGTTTTTCAGTCTTGGACATATTGTTCTGTCTTAGATTGCTCCACCATGGCTGTTAATCTCCAGTAGAAGAGAGACCTCTCACTCAGAGTGTTGACCTTTGTATTTGTACATACTGCACTTGAAGCATATTCTTCACTATTGCTTGAAAGACACACAGTAATTGTTGTTTGGTTTTTTTTTTTTTTCTATAATTTTACTTTCATACACAGGCAGCAACTTTTTAAAAGCTTCCTTAACTTTTGCTTTCAAAGGCTATGCTTATCTCCATTATTTCTCTTTTTGAGAGTTATAACAAAGCCTGATTTTTTCCTTTTTTTTCTTAAATCTTTCACCAGTACCACTTAACTACCTTCAGTTATACCACACTTGCTGTAATAACAATAATATTATACTCCATTTGGTATAATTAATGCTCTGTTTAGTTAGGCAAATAGTCACCTGATAAAAACAGAAGTAGCTATAATCCAAAGTGATATAATAAAACCTGAAGGGAACAAAAAACTTCAAATTCACTAGGAAAGTCAAATGATTAGCAAAACACACATTTATTCTATAGGAATCAGAGGTAACTGTGACAAACTTTGATTTTAGAAAAAAAACAATTTCGAGTTATTAACTGTAGATATTTGGAAAGATAGAGCTATTTAATGTTTTGAGTTCTTCAAGTGATTTCACTAAGTTTCATAAAAAAGAAACAAGCAACTTTTTGAAAAGGTCAAGCAAAAATTAGATCTTTTATGGAAGCAGTGGCCTCAAAAAGTACAGAGTTCAAGAAACTTTCTTGGTTATTATAATAATAGATATAAGATATCTGAAACATGAGAAGTTGTAGTTTTTAGGTATTCTATACTTTTCAGCCACTCTATGGAAATATTCAGCTGTTAATCACAGTGATCAATTTCTAGTAAAAAATGGAAGAAGCTGTTCTTTGCAAGGATAAAAAATATCATAGAAGTCTACATACATACACACACTTGCCTGCTCTTGACAAAAGTATCATCTCAAAATCTCCACAGTGCAGACATGGATATTGACCATAAGATAAAGACATTCCTGTTCAAATTAGCACTTACTATTATATGTTCACCCAGTGGACTACTATTGACTACTATTGAATTATAAAATAATAGAGCCAGAAGGGATCTGCAAGGATCATCTAAATCCAAGTCCTGGCCTTGCACAGGACAGGCACAGGAATCACACCATGTGCCTGAGAGTGTTCTCCAAACATTTCTTGAACTCTGCCAGGCTTGGTCTTGTGATCGCTTCCCTGAGGAGCCTGTTCCAGTGCCCAACCATCCTCTGCGTGAAAAACATTTTTCTAATATCCAGCTTCAACCTCCCCTGACACAGCTTCAGGCCACTCCCTTGGGACAAGTCACTGGTCACCACAGAGAAGAGATCAGTGACCACCCCTCCTCTTCCCATCATGAGGAAGTTGTAGACTGCAATGAGATCTTCCCTCAGTCTCCTCTGCTCCAAGCTGAACAGACCAAGTGACTTCAACCACTACTTGTATGCCTTCACCATCCTCATGTCCCTCCCTCCTTTGGATGCTCTCTAACAGTTTAATGTCTTTCTTATATTGCGGTACCTAAAACTGCCCCCAGAACTTGAGGTGAGGCCACCCCAGTGCAGAGCAGAGCAGGACAATCCCCTCCCTTGCCCGGCTGGTGATGCTGTGCCTGATGCACCCCAGGACACAGCTGGCTCTCCTGGCTTCCAGGGCGCTGCTGACTCACATTCAACTTTTCATCAAGGAGGACCCCCAGGTCCCTTTCCACAGTGCTGCTTTTCAGCAGCTCTTTCTCCAGTCTGTACGTACATCATATAATTGTACATTATGATGATTTTTAACCTAAGCTATTATAATGTTCCTGTCTTTTTGCTTCCCAGTATAGGCTTTGAATAAGTAATTTTCTGTACAGGATGCCTGCAAGTAGTATGGTAGGTAGTATGAGGTACTATGCTACTGGGGAAAAAAGTGAGTGTACAGTGTGATTTACTGAGCTGTGACAATGACCTTTACTGCTGCAAACACATGCACAATGCACTGAGGTATTTTATGAGTATTTTCAGCTGCAGGAGTGGGCAAATTCAGCCAGCATGGTTATAAATTCCCTGATACATAATGGAGGAAAAGGTGCCTCTTTCTGTATCTGTTGCATCACCAAAAGGTTTCGGAAAGCTTGGGCTGCATGTACAAGGCTACAGGTCAAGTAGCAGAAGTATAAAATAGTAAGCATAAGATTGCTGCAAGTTCTGAAATATGCCAGTGACTTTGGATTTCCATTGAGGATTTACATTTTTATTAGCATCCAGTGAGCCAAACTACACAATGAGTTTGGCAAATGTACCAGCTGCTGATAGATAGCCAGTAATGCCAGGGAACAGAAGGCACCTGATGTAATACTCAAATATTTATTTGCATTTTTGATCTACTTGTTTCTTTTCTGGAACATGCTGAAAATGTGTGTCCTATCATAAACAGATGAGAATCAAACACTGCTTTGAATACAACTGGAACCAATGTGTGGCAGATGCTTCTTTGTGTCTGTATCTTTTGGTCTAAAAGTTTCAGAGAAGCTCTGCTTTTAATGACTGCTATTTTCTGTTACTACAAATAGCATTAGTCACATTGGGCATAACTGCCTAAAACTCACTAAACACTATAAAAACAGATCAGTTCAAAACTGTCTAAACATATAGGTGACTAAACTTATAAGCATGTGATCATCCTGCAGGCACAAAAGTGCCTATTGTAAGTATACAGGTGCCCATGCTCTACTTTTTGATTTACAGAAAGTGAAGTGTATGTGGTAATATACATGAACTGCTGAGGGGTGATAGTGACCTTTTATATAAAGCTGGATGCCTTGAGCACTAAACTTTAAAGGAGTTTTCCTGTCACAGTGTCTGTTCTCTTTTTCCTTTCAGAACAACTTGGTCAAATTCATCAAAGCTGCTCCATCCTCACTGATGGAGCCCTCTTAACTGAAAACCCCAACTATGCTAAACCATGACAACTTGACAAACAGTTTCTGAAGTAGGATCTGTAACAACTAAACTGTGAAAATTTGACTGATTGCACTGTGGCATTAAAAATACAGAAATATTTCCAAAAAAATCTTCCTTACTGTGTACAGTTGTTTTTGGAACTCATCCAAAAAGCTTACAGACATTTAATATTTTAGCTGAATTTCTCCGCTGCCTTTATGTGGGTGGATTAAAAGAAAAAAAAAAAGCTTGGTTTGTGTTTTTCCATAAATTGGAAGTTTATCTGCATTTGTCTTAACTGGCTTCAGGATGAAAGCCATTTTTTGTGAAGACAGTAATTATGCCAGCAGCCTAGAATATCCTGCTTATACTGGCATTCAACTACAGTTCAGATTTCGGTTCCCAATACCTTTAGTGAATCTTTGGGCCTTTCTGTTAACAACTTGCTTCTCAGTGGGCTAGGAAATGCTTGTCTGTCACAGAAGTCTATCAAGTTCTTTGCCAAACCACATGCATACTGACAGTTACCAGTTACCGATGAGAGATGAATACTGATGCCATAGTTGCCATGGAATAAATACTAAACATGAAACAATATGATCCTCATCACAATAGGCACATTGAATAGTGTAGTGCTAATGTGATCATATTTCGCAGAAAGCCCTTAATTTTCATTGTCAGGTTCCTGTCATGACCTTCCAGATAGCATGGCTGTTGTAAACCTTTCTTCTTTCTTTTGTAAACCTGGCCAGTCCTTGGATTTCTGCCATGGCAGGGTCCTGCCAGCCAACGGAACAGATGGACCACACAAGAAACAGGCTCTTCTTTACTGAATTGGGTGGTGACTGTATAAAGTGGCAGGGCTAATCAATTTACTTGCACATCCCAGGTTATATACAGCACAGGCAAACCTTTAGTGGAATCACATCGATGTTTGTGCAGCAAGGAGTCAAGCATAGCAAGCTGAGAAAGGAAGCACGTACCTTATTAAAGGGAGGTATTAGAAAGTTTAGCCATGTTAAATTACCTAAATGCAAATTGTTAAGAGTTCTATATTTCTCTTACATCTTTCATAAAATCCTCCTTTACTCCTGCCATTTACTTTCCCCAGTTTCAAATTCACAACTTTTTTGACACTTCTGATGTGTTGGATTCAACATCCCATACCTCATTTCTATTGCCCCTCACAGAACCTTCTTCTTCATCTGATCCCTAGTTTCTGGCTGAACATACTGCTTCGTCAATAAAAGATTCCACACCATGACAAGATGGGAAATTTCATAATACCACAGATTTAAGGTCACAAGGAACCATTAGATCATCTGATCTCACCTCCTACACAGCAGAGGTTATTTCATGCTAGTGTAATTTTGTTTATTTCATGCTAGTCTACTGTAATTTTGAGAATATTAGCTTAAGTTTTTAATCTTCAACCTTAATTCTACATGCCTCCATAATACTTTTTTTAAAATAAACTTTTCCCAGTGTAAAATCTTCAAACTGACTGTTATTTTTCACTAATATTATGAACAAAACAGTAAGTGTGAAATTGTGCTCATTTTTCTGTAGAGATTTCAAAGACTTTGGTAATCTACACTGCTCTATGACACCTAAAGGACAAAATTCTAATCGATAGAATCTATCCTTGGGTGTTAGTCATAAAGGGCATATAGAGAAATAAATAGAAAGAAATCCACAATTTAAAAGTCAAGAAAAATAAAGAAGCTAATAATTTTTTTTTCCTTTCAGTCCACCCACACAATGTCTAAAGACAGCTGAGAAATTCAGCTATAATATTAAATGCCTGTAAGCTTTTGAAATGAGTTTTAAAAACAACTGTGAACAGTAAGGATGTTTTTTTGTATGTTTCTATTTTTTGTAATTCTACAACATAATTAGTCAAATATGCACTTCATTGAAGTAACTTCAATGCATACTTATTGAGGAAAACATGATTTTGAAATTCTTCATTACCTGTTTATGTATTAATTTCATACCTTTAGAGAGAGAGCTCTCATTCTTCTGCAAATTACTATGCTGTCAGAAATTATTTTATATTAACGTTCTAAGATATAGAATTCAGTTAAGATGATGTTGATGCTTTATGAACTGAGAACCACTAAAACCCAAAATTGACTTGTTTCCAACTGTCAAAATATAACATATTAAAAACACTAGCCCAGAAAATGTGTATGGATTTTCGAGAATGAAATCAATATGTATGTATACTGTATGTGCATAAACTGAAGTTCCAAAACAATTTCATATAATAAAGACTGTGGGCATACGTCTCCCATAAACACTTTTATTCTTGAAACAGGAATGACATCTATCGTATCATGAAAACAGTACAATAACCTTTTATGACATGGCAGCTTTTAGGAATACTATACTCAGGCAACAAAGGCTGTTTTGCAACTCTTTAATTCTCAGTTTTCTATCCTGGTCTGGACAAAAGAGGAACAGACTTGGTTTGTATCCTAATAATAAATGCTTTGAAATTCTTAATATTGAACAGCAAAATTATATTTATGTATAATAATTACTGGAGTAGGTCATTATTTTCTCATCTTACCTAAGCAGTAATCAAAACCCAAAATCACATATTCCCAAGCAAGATTTCACGCCAGCGTTTCAATTTGACTTTAGTCTTCTGGAAGAACAGGTGTAAGGGACCAAAAGTCCCATTTCTTTGAAACTGCACAGTCAGATAAAAATAAATGTAACCATATTCCTGAGATAAACAAATATATAAATAATTCCAAGGAGGTTTCATGTGTTTAACAGAAATACACACATTTTATGTCTCCCATTACCTCATGATTAAGGGGATAAAAAAAAGATGCATCCAAACTGGTCCCCTAATCCAGAAAACAACTTTTTGCAGACAAGACACATGATCATTTTAAAGATGATTGAGGGAAATTCTAAAAGATAAAGACATAGGGAAATCTAAAATAGGGAAATCTTTATCTAAAAGATAAAGAATTAGGGAAGAAAAAAAGAAAATCAAGGTAGAACACAACAAAATAGAACATCTATTCCATTTTTTTAAATATTCACATAGTTCTATTTTCCAAAACATTTTAGTAGACATAAAAAGATACTGGCATCTTTTAAAAATCAGCAGAAAACAGCTTGTTGAGAGAAGGCTTGATAGACTCAACTCATTTTTTACTAGACAGATACTCATAAGTATGCACAGAAGCAACAAGGGAAAAATACCGCCATGAAAGTTTCAGAAAAATACAGCCACAACAACTTAAGTCAAGGGTTATGCGGATGTAAGGGAAAAACAAACCACTGAATTGCAAACAGAAGGGTTCTTAGCATTACAAAGATTAAGGCATCCTGACATTGTGCGCCAATCCACTGCTTGATTTCCCCAAGGGAATCACTGTTGTTCATGACACTGGCCAAAGACACTGTTCTCTAGCACTAAGTTCTGTAACCTGGTCTGTCCTCCAGGGCAGTCTGCCCACCTTGTAATCTGCTCTAGGCTACTTCAGAGTTCAGAGATCACTCTGAATGTAATGCACACTTCCTGCTCTTTGGGCTGTTCCCAGTGCACCACAATATGGTTATAACCATGGAAAGACTAACACTGTACCAGTTATGAACAGTATTATGATAGGATAATAGTCCAGAAGCTGACAGCAGCAGATGCAGTACAGTATGAGATGTAGTTTAGGGGAGCTATGTACTTTCTGTACACTCTGTTAGGGGTTGTGCAGTGAGGCACTTCAGCATGAAGGATGCCTTTATATGCTGTTGTGCACCACTGCTGCAATTTATTCAGCAACTTCTGTGTCACTTGCCAGAAAGAAGAGAGTTTTGTCCTTGAGAACATGATCCTGCAGAGCTCCCACTTGTCCAGGAAAGTCTCATACATTTTGCTCATATTTGCTAATGGATTCTGCTGTTCTGTGGCTTCAACAAGGTGTCTGAGTATTACCTTCCACCCCTCTACTGTCATTCCCATACTTCATGTCTGGGGCACGCTAAACTTACACTTTCATCTTCCTAGGTGGGCATTGCTCATATTGGGCCATTACCATTATTTAACACATTTACAGATTGTTCTACCAGGGTTCATTTGCACAGAATTACTGCCACAGTCCACAGAGCTACACAAGTCCTTTAGCTTGGCTATGGGTACATGACATAACCACTGCCTTGACTGGCATTGTTTCACACCTTTGATGCCTATTAAAAGACCAGAAATATCTGCCTAGTTTCCCACTGGATGGCTTGTTCTTTTCTGCCTAATTTCCCATTGGATGTGTTGTCTGCTTCCTGATAAATTATATTGGGGTAAAGAATCTAGACATAGATTCAATTACATTTTGCCTTATTTACTCAGCTTTTATTTCCCATCTTCTTCCCTTCCTGGCATTGATGACTTCAGTCCATTCTGTATAAAGATGCTCACATTTTCTGCTTCCTTTTGCATTTTCAATGCCTTGCTTGCATTGACCTCACAGGTTTTATCTACACTAGGCAATTAAAGTGCCTTCAGCCATGCCCTTACATCTTGAGGTGAAGCTATTGAATTTATCTTATTTTTGGCAACAGTACATTATTTATTTGCTGTTTTTCTGATTATTTTCAATGGCAATAATGAATAATTTTTGTACTTCACAGCATATGCTTGTTTTCTCAACCCAATTCCCTTTGGAACAGCCTTCAACTTCTGATCCTTAGTGAGGATATGTGCTGCAGTTCTTCAAAGCTGAGAACATCTTGTAGAGGAGGAGAAGCCTTGCTGCATGTCTGGAATATGAGGACAGGGCTGAGAAGTATGGCCTAGCTTCAGGGTCAAGGAGGAGAGAAGGAGGGAAGAAGAGAGGGGAAAGAGAGCAGAGGGGGATGAAAGTGACCTTTCATGTCCTGTAATTAAAGGGAATCTTATTTTTGCTGATACTACATATAGAAAATGATGTAGTTACAGTGATTTGTCAGGACTGACCTCAGAAGCGACAGACTCAGCTATGATAAAGCCACCCTGAAGTTCATTTGGCACAAATATATTGGGATCAAAGAATGTAGCCTCAGAAAAAGGTAGCTTATGCTAGTTTTCCTTTTTTTTTCTAGAACTCCTTGGAAGGCCGGCCTCTTTTGTTTCTGTTCAGTGGGGAGAAAAGTTGGGGGGATCTTATCAATGCCTATAAGTAACAGAAGGTAGGGTGCAAAGAGGAAGGTGCTAGGCCATTTTCAGTGGTGATGACAGGACTAGAGGCAATGGGTGCAAAGACAAGTATGGGAGGTTCCCTCTGATCATCAGGTAATACCTTTTTTTATGGTCAGGATGACCAGCTACAGGTTGCCCACAGAGATGGTGGAGTGTCCATTCTTAGAAGTACTCAAAAGCCTTCTGGGCATGTTCATCAGCAACTGCCTCTATGTAACCCTACCTGAGCAGGGGGTTTGGATGAGATGACCTCTAGAAGTCCCTTCCAACCTCAACAGGTCTGTAATATTTAGATCCCTATGACATAATTACTCATTTAGAAATCTAAAGATGTTCACTTCCAAATTCAAACATTTTGCAGTATCATCAGCTATTTTGAGCTAATTGCAGTCAGTTTCAAGTGAATGGCAAAAAAATCCCAAAACCACCCTCAATGTATGGAAGCTTATATAAATCATCTAATAGGTATCCTTAGTTTGACATTTCATTAACTGAGTACTTCATCACTTGGCATTATGCTAGACAGACTTAAGACAGTTTTCTGAAAGCTCAGAGTTGTTTTCTCCATCAAAAAATGTTCCAGTTGGAAGATTTTATGTTTGCTTAATATTTCTGTAATTCAATCATTGCACTCCTAATTACAAGTAATATAAAGCAATCAAAACAAGTGTGGTAAAGGGTGAACTATGTGATATATCCTGTCTCCTGGTTGATCACATAATTTTCAAATAATAAAAGTGACAAGATTCATACCACAAAGCTGTCACATACATTTTCTAACTCAGAAAATATTTAGATTGGATTCAGCTTTTAACTAGTGCATAAAATAAATCTGATTTACAAAGAGAAAGCAGCTTTTTTTTTTTTTTTAATTAGGGCTGAGTAATAATTGAAGTAGTTGTTCTTTGCTATTGCTTAGTGCTTTCATCAGAGGCTCTTAAAAACTTTGATTACTGTTGAATAATATTCTTTTTAGGAAATTGTTTTATTTTACAGATGGAGAAACTGTGGTCTGCAGTCCTTTTGTTTTTTTAAGAGTGACACAAAAAATATATGATAATACTAGGAAAAAGACTTGGATTGCCTTGGTGAAGGTAATATTAGTGTGTTGTAGTAAAATGCAAAAAACCTGAAAAGTGTAATTGGACCAAACTGTCCACGTACAACTGCTAAACTTGTACTTTCACCAAGTTAATTTTCTCTGTAGAGGATTCTTTGTATTTCTAAAAGACTGTACACATATATCACAAATTAGAAATTAAATTCTTCAAGGTTTCTGGATTTTTGAGCAGAGGCTTGACTAATGTGATTTAAAAACAAAAGTGGAATGTTTCTGTTACGCAGAATGTTGCAGCATTACCTAGCTGAAATTATGAGATATGTGCAAAAATTTGGGCTTTTTTGATATCTCTAAAAATGATCGTGCAATCAAATAAATTCATTTTTGCAATGTTATATAACATTGCAAATTGTAATCCAAGTATTTCTAAAGGCACAAAACCAGAAAGAGATAGTGCATTTCAGTTTTGCAAGCATAATTTTAAGTTAAATATTTGGTATTAGGATATTGATGAGTACAAGACTTTGTTCTAAATACCACATCACATTTTTGGGAAAAGCAATCTTGATATTATAAGAATGTTAACAACAAAATTCATGTCAGATAAAGATCACAGTTGTGATATTTAGAAATGTGAATGCAAAAGTATTAGTGCATAATAATTTTAAAGGCACACTTTAAGCAGCATTCAACAGCAGTACACATCCATTGCAGGACTCTAACTATCAACCATTTTGCTTAGATAGGTACCCTCATGCTTTTCATAAAACAATCTCCTATGCTTCTCTCCTGATGAGTAAATTTTATAAAAGTGATAAAAAAATGTGTTTGTTAATGGATATTTTTTTCAGGTTTACACAGATATCAGTCAACCTTTTACTGCATCCATCCATCAGAAAAACCCTGACAGAAAACAGCCAACCAAAGTGGATTCTGCAGATGAATAAGGAAAGGAGTCTAGCTCTGCTACTCACTTCTTCTCTTAAAACTTTAAAATGATATATTATTTGGGTTTTACAATCAGGCTGGCTATTTCTGCAATAAAATGTTGATGTTATTAAAAACTGGGAAACTGCATTGATCATTTTCTTGATTGGTTCATTTCACTATGATCTGTAAATACCTTCACTGAATGTTGAACACATACAGCATTAAATTTTCAGTTTTCATAATAAAATATAAATCAACAGTGCTTATTATTTGATACATATGAAATTATTGCCTAAAATATTAATTTCCAGTAAAATATATTTTTACATTCTTTAACATTTTGTCCCTATAGATCTTGATTTTCTTATTATTATTAAAAAAAAAAAAAAAGATAAATTATAAGAAGATACCTTGGGAAAATAAACTTCTCAAACTCTGTAAGCTACAATAATTACATTCTAATTAGCAAAAACTCTCTAAATTCCCTGAAATGATGGTATGCAGTTATACTATTGCACTGACTTCTACTGTCAGTTAAGAAGGGGTTTTACAATAAAACAAGTTTACCCTCACTCTCAGACTGAAACTCTTCGGATTCTCTAGCGACTTAATTCAGAAAGTGGCATTAAAACATCAGAATTCAGGACTCAGTCCTAAATTTTATGTGTTGGAACACACACTTTTATCTTCAACACTAGTGAAGATGCTTTTTCCTGGAATGAAAAATCTGGAGAAGGATCCATGCTCAGAAGCAGTCAAAAATACCAGGTGGAATAATAGAAATTATATTGAATAGACTTGGGGAACATTTCCATGCCACTACATATATTTGTGGTAATCCATGTCCTGATTACTGAGAGCAGATATAATTTCTTTCCCCTCTTTCTATAGCTGAAAAATACCCATAAGATCTGGAAAAAGTGCATAGAAGAGCAAGTATGACCAGGGATTGTGGCAAACATTAAATAAGAGAAATGAATGATGGAATAAACAAAAAGGGACATCTTTGAAACTGTGAATGGCATGAGGAAGAGAGTTGTTTATTGTGTCTCCCAAAATACAAATGAATGAAACTAGCAGATGGTAGATACAGAATAAACATAAGGAGGAATCTTTTTATAAAATGAAGACTTCAGTTGTGTAACTTCTTGCCACAGCATCCTCATGAGTTTAATAAGCGTGGTGGATATTCAAGAGATAATGGACAAACCTGAGCAAAGAAAAACCACAAAGAGATACTAAAAACTTAGAAAACTTTGTTTACAAGTTTCTCAGATGCAGACTGTTGGTGGTTGGGAAACTTTCTGAGAAGTATCACCAAGACTTTACCTTATCCTAGTACTGTTTCTATTATGCTCCTATTTCTCTGTTGTCACCCAGTTTTGAAGGCAGAGTTCTAAGTTAGACCTTTGAAGTGACCTCTGATATCTCTTCTTATGCTATGGTGTTCTTTTCTGCTCTTATGATCAAACATTGAGCACATCGTCCAACAGCCACACAGAAAATGGCAACACCAACCACAGGGAACATAAAATGGAAGAGACAGAGATCAAAATTTTCTTGGTTTTCAGTCATTGTGAATTTTTTTTAAATATTTTTAAAACTTCAAGGGAAATCACGTCATGCAGTTTGAATTTAATTTATAACTTGATGAGTCAAATTTCAGTTTTTAATAAATAACATTTCCAATCACTTCATTTCAAGACCTCAAAACACCTTTACAAAAATACTATGTTTTTCGGAAATCATGAAATCTATCCTTCAAATTAGGAAAAAGAAGCACAGAAATTTTGAGACACACGATCACAAAGGGAAATTTAAAATTAAAAACTTTAAAAACCTTTATTTTAATTAAAATAGAGAAATATATAACTAAATAAATAAGGCACTAATTAAAGAAACATAACAAAATGAAAACAACCCAAAACTTTCCTTGAAAAGTCCAAATTAAAGATTATAGAAAAATGCAAATCCCCCTTAGAGTGCAAATCAGATTTAATGGTGACAGTATTGCCACTATTTTAAAGTACTTTTGTAGCTGTGTGTGGGAAAAGTCTGGGTGTAAAATTACATTGTAATAAAGAGACATTGCAGTCAGTATGGCTGACTTCCTACACACTATCTAAAGGAGACAAAACTTAGGCTGCATCTTCTTAGTATATTGCTTTGGATAGGTTCTTCCAATTGTGAGATACTGAAATGTTAATGACTCAAACAGTCAGCCATTTACAAAAGCCCCAGGGGCTTTGCTGAGGCCAGGTTTGCACCCCCAGCTGACGGGGAGGAGAGGTTTGGGTGTGTGGTGGAAAACACTCTGGTCTGCATGAGAACAGCCCATGTGCAGAGGAGGTGAGCACCCATCACTGGGGGATGACCATGACAAACTGACCTTTGCCTAGCAATGAGCTGGTTGAGAGCCAGATAAGGAAAGAGGCCCATAAGAAGCAGATTCTGCAAGGTGCTATAATGCTTTTTATCATGCCAACCGTTCTCCCTCCTGATAAGGGTCAGGTCCAAAACTCCAGACCAGGGGTGGGGCCTGGGTGTTCCCGCCAGAACTTGAACTTATATTAACCCACTGAACTTCCCTCACCACTGATGGACCAAGACTGGGCCTATTGCTTTGACCAATGGGCTTCTACATTGCAATAATCAAGTCTTGTCTCTGGATGCATAGGTGGTGATATCTTTCCCCTTTGCTATCTACTCTTATCCTTTCTTTTTCTTCCTATTTCTTCCTTTTGCCTATAGATTTTCTTAAGCGATATTTTTGTACATTTCCATTGTTATATTTCTATAGGTAAAACCAAAATGGCTACATTCCTCCTTTCCATTGCAACCAAATTGTTCTAAAATAAACTTGCAATATACACACATATACATATATAAACACTGATCATTCAGTGTTATTTCACATTAATCCACCCCAAGGGATCTATTAACAAGAGCCTCAGTTACCCGCCTCAGGGGCAGTGGTAACACCAGTCAGATACTGTCACCAGCAGTCTTCAAACCTTAACTTGCCACAATTTTATTAACAAAGAGTGTTGTCCTGTAGTCTGTTAGTGTGAAACCTTCATGGGTGCTGGCAGTTCCCAGTGGGTTGGTTTGGTTTTATTGGGTTTTTTTTAATTAATTTGTAAGTCAGGATTCCTCTGCTGGTTTAAATGAAAGTTGAGCAAATAATATGAAGCAAATAATTTACACCATCAGGGTATATTTTGTCCTACCTGTCTTAGACACCTATTTTAGAATGAGGTTAATTTAATTTTTGATGCAATTGCTTGTCTCCATTGGTTAATGAGGAATCTTGATGACTAGATATTATGGGTGGAATTAATGTTATTTAACTTTATGTATCTATACTGTATATGTCTGCATCTGAGGGAGTCTCTGGAAACTCCTTTGTAGCGACTGAATTGATATAAATATTTTCAGGAAAGCTTATTTAATCATCTGCAGTAGTTTTGACTGGGGTAGAGTTAGTTTTCTTCATAGAGGTTAAAGAGGGGTAATGTTTTGGATTTGTGCTGAAAACAGCTTGCTAGCAAAGAGATGTTTTCATGATTGCTGAGCAGTGCTTGCACTGAGTAAAGGCCTTTTCTGCTCCTCACCCCACCCCACCAGTGAGGAGTCCAGCAGTGCACAAGAAGTTGGGAGTATATCTGGGCAGGACAGCTGACCCCAAATGACCAAAAGGATATCCTATACCAAGTGGCATCATGGTCAGTGTGATAGCGTAAGGGTTAAAATGTTTTAAAATTGTAGTAGCTTAGATAGGCTTTGAATAAGCATTGTTCCTGCTAAATCTTGTGACTCTGCACCTGCGTGTACCTACAGCACAGGTAGTACTGTTACACTGTGTTATAGGTATGCAATCATTATTTAGAAATCACATATTGGCTAATCGATAAAATCATGGGATAATTTTGGGAGAGGGACTTGAAGGGGGCTTGCAGAGTATGCCTGAATGATTACAATGAACCAGAAGCTCATGCTCTGTTGATTACAATAGCACAATGGAAAGTTAATGATCAACATATGATTCTATAGTGCTTATGTAAGGAGAGAGTATAAAATGTGTTCACCCCATAACTCATGCGGAATCAGATTTGGGTTTGTACCCCGGTTCCTGGAGCTCCGAAATAAAAGCACCTGCATATAATCATACCGTGATTATGTGTTTCTACGCTAACAAGTGTACAAAGCCGGGGGAATAAGAAGGAAGGAGAGGGGTGTTCAGAGTGATGTCATCTGTCTTCCCAACTAACCATTACTTTTCCTGGAGATGGCTGAACACCTGCCTGCTGATGGGAAGTGCTGAATGAATTCATTATTTTGCTTTCCTGTGCACATAGCCTTTGCTTTCCCTACTAACCTGTCTTTATCTCAACCTACAAGTTTTCTCACTTTTACTCTTCTGACTCTTTCCACCATCCTGCTGTGGAGGAGTAAGTGGCTGTGTGGATCTTAGCTGCCTACCAAGGTTAATGCACAAGATAATCTATTTTAAAAAGAGATGAATTTCACCTTGCTTCAATTACTATAAACAGGTTCTAGATAATCAGCTCAAATGTAGATAACTTCATATGTTAATTTTTCTAAAATCTTTCCGTCTGTAAGAACTGAATGAAATTCCACCCACAGTCCTAGAGCGGTAAACATAAGATTTAATAAAACACTTTCAAATGGATTAAATGTGACTATACTTGTTGCAAATCTACAAAATAAAAGTGTTACAGATTTTATGATTTAAAACAAAATGTCTTGTTCGTGTACATTCTGATTTCACCAAAGTTACCTGCTTACTCTAATGGACTTGTTACAGAACTCAAAACTTCTCAACCAATGACACCCACTTCCTCTACTTCAGAGATTTAATTCCTAACGCTTTCTAATACCTTTAAAATCCATGCATACTGCAGTGGTCCAAATTCATTTTACTCATTTGATTTTTGTCCTGGAAATTGGCACTGCTCACTGTATTTTGCCACTCCATTTAGTGTATTCTCCTTGTATCTTTTCTTTAAAAGACAGAGGTCCCACATTTTTTGACATGTTGTTCTCAATATTTCAGATATTTTTATTGAGAAAAGAGGGGATTGTTGGGAGGAAAGGGTTAAATGCGGAAGAATGGTGAGGAGGGGGTAGATTCACTCAAGTGACCTTGCAGCTGGGAATGACAAGGCCTGGAGAATACCAGTGTAGGAAACCACACATTATGCCTGCTGCTCTTTATCCTCTGTCTGTTTTGAGAAGTAGAATTTCTGTGTAGAGATAACAGGTGTTTACAGAGACTTGGCGGCCCTCTCCCAGGCTGCTTGAGCTCCCTGTTGGGAGAGGCATCAAAGAAAAGATCATAAAAAGCACGGGGCAGATCACAGCATGATGGTAAACTATGCGTGCATGGGCCTTTTATAAATGGGTGCCAAGAGCAGCCCTGCCACCTGCTAGGATTGAACTGAGCCTGACGGGGCCTGCATCCTCACTTTGTGTGTCTCTGCAGCACAGTGTTGCGTTGGGATCCTCCAGCCAGTGAGGTAATTAAATAAAATTACTCTTTGCATTCTAGCTGTGGTTTTTTTGTCACCCTTGGTCACCTGTGTGTGTTGATTCACACAGGGATATTAAAAACACCCAGTAAAACAACACTCTTATATAGTGACCCATAGAGTACAAAATTAGTCTGTTCTAAATCTAAGAAGATATTTATGAATTCTTTATAACTTAGTTCATTAGAGGAACACTCACTGCATTTAAAACTGGTTTGTTAAGAAGTAGGACTTCTGGATTCATCACAGAGCTAAAATAAAAGCCCACTTTTTTTGATTCCCATTTTTAACACAATAGAAAATAATGCTTTGCGTGAGCCTGCACCTACACTTAACTATAGAAAGATTCTAGGAGAGCAGATAGGTAACATAAATGACCATCCTCTCATTTTAAAATGGATAAATTCAGGGAAGAAGCCCTGCTATTAGTTCTCCATGAAAACTAAATTAGAACTTAAGTGAAAACTGTAATTTCCTACCTCACATATTTAATCTCATATTTTTGTTTTAATCATCCTGAGAGACTTCTGAAATTTCTTAAACTGGGATACAGTCACTCAATCTTCAGTATTTTCAGTGGAAATTGGTTTTTCATATCATGTATTAATCACAAAGCAAGTGCTGTACATGAAGCTACAGCTGATCTAAAGAAGCTATTCTCTTAAAAAGAATGTGTTTTATCCCATTATGACTTTGTAAAAAACATAAAAAAAATACAACAAATCTGTAGAAAAAATTCACTATATTTTTCTGTCATACTGTGGTATGGGCATCATATCTCAGAAATAGGACACAATTTATGGTATAAGAAAGAATACCCTTGCCATAATATTGTCTACTACTGTCATCAGATTGCAGTCCTCTAATATTATGGGTTCAAGGCAAAATAGGCATTTATATTTAGGATATTCTCTACCTAGAGTGGAAATAAAAAAATCCTGGAGAAAGGCAGAACATTACCTATTAATTATTTATTGTAAAGCTAAATGAAGCTGAGGGTACCTGTCCTTTCTCACCTGAATACCGCAAAGTCTTCAACAAGTTGCAGTGATGAACAAAGACAGGCTTGAGGGTGAGTGAACTCCTCTGAGAAGACAAAAGAGAATTGAAGCTTCCCAGTGGGACAAAAGGTGAAGATAAAGGGTACAGAGATCCTGTTAGGAAGACTAAGCAAATCTTACTGGATAAGTAGAGAAAGATCAGTAGGATAGAACAGAGCTGACACTGAAGAACAAGCAAGAGGACACAGTGAAATAAAGAGAGAAGAAGATACAGAAATGTGTTCATACTACATGTGGAAAAAAAGGGTATGCGAGGGGTTCCTCCAAGAGGTATATTTATTCAACATATGAGGTTCCTATTCTTTATGTTGGATGTTAGCACTTATGAAGAAAATCGAAAGCATTAAGGCTGAATGCTGACAAGGAAGGTTTTTTGCTTCAAGCATAAATCACTAACCGCAGTAAACAGCAAAACAAAACAAACAATGATTTAGAGAAATGAAATTTTCTCTAAATTTTTGAAAAAAATCTATTTAAAACAGTTTATAAAATTATAGAGAGATTAACAGATTTGGCAGACATAGAGCATTGTGTTCATTGCTTCTTTTTTGTTCTGTGGGTTTAGCATCAAAACTGCTAGATATCCTAACTCTAGGAAGTGATTCAGCTTCCAGATGAAGATAAATTATTATATATGCAGTAGAGATACAGAATGAATTAAAATGCAAATAAAGGTTTCATGATGAAATATGCTAAGTTGACTTTTAAATAATTTGCTTACTGTTCAGTCTTCATTCTTTGTAAGAGTGTTTTATTCTTTTCTGTCCTCAAAACCTAAAGGCATAGGAATGTTCAGTCATTCTGAAAGAACTTTGTTTAAACAAACTACTGTTAATCTTCTGCTTCAGTGATAATTTCAAATTATTACAATTCAACTGTCTTATTCTAAGAATCTTCTCAAATGGGAGAGGTTAACATTAGGGTTTTTTCCCCCCATAACTTTGAAATTTGATATTCACCATTTTGCAAATAAAATTAAGAAGAAAATACAAATTACTTTTCTCAGCAAATTCTTGAGTTGCAGATATCATACTTCCTGTCTCTGTTAGGGACAGAAGCTTCATCAGTCACCTGAATAAAGGGAGGGAATGCCCCAGTTACAGTTTTCTGGGTGATACTAAATCAAGATGAGATGATGGTATATTGGGGGACAGGTTGTCATTCATGCAGACCTCAGCAAACTATAAGAATAGGCCAACAGACACCTCATTAAGTTCTGCAGCAGAAAAAAATGCAAAGTCCTTCCTGAGTCTAAATAACCTCATGGCTCTGTCTAGGCTCAGAACTTATTGGACAGAAAGCTTTTTTTTTTTTTTTTTTTTAATGTAAAAGAGCCCGGAAGTCCTCATGTAGAATAAGGTGGCCATGAGCCAGAAGTGTACTCTGGCAGCAAAAAGACTAACTGGGCTGTTTCAGCTGTACAGCCAACAGATCAAGGAAATTATTATTCTGCTCTATTTAACCCATGTGAGATTGCCTGGAATACTGCATCCAGTTTTGGACTCCCAGGTACGGGGAAAATGTCAGTGAATGGGAGAGTCTCCAGCCAAGGGATACCAACGTGCTCAGGGGCCTGAAGCATAAATTGTGTGAAGAGAGGCTGACAGAGAAGGACTTGTCCAGCCCGAGGAAGAGAAGGCCGGGGCAGGGAGCTCACATTATTCTACAGCAACTTAAAGAGGTGCTGTAGACCTGATGGAGTCAGACACTGTTCATACACGCACAGAAAAAGCACAAGAGGCAAAAACCCTGTGGCTGCAAGAAGGACAATTCCTACTAGATACAGACATTCTTCCCAGTGAGAGGTTAAGCACTGGGACAGCTTACTTCAAAAGCTTACAGAACTTTTGTCTTTGAAGATGTTCAAAACTCACCTAGATAAGGCCTGAGCTAATACTGCAGTTGCTCTTGCTTTGAGCAGGATGTGTGACTGGGTGACCTTTGGAGGTCTATTTCAACCTCCTTTTCCTTTCCATTTTATGAATCTTTCCATTTTTAGTCTACTTCAATACTTTTTTCATTAAAGTAACCATTTTGAAAGTCTTGTCTGTAGGCTCTTTATGAGTATGTATGTATGTATGTGAACCTATGATTATATATATACATGTACGTTATATGCAGAGATGTAATGAGCAACTCACTAATTTTCCAGAAGGTTAAAGTAAATCCTGTGAAGATAAAAAGCAGAATGTGTATAAGCTGAAATGGGTTTTGTGTTAGAGCAGCCATTTGAAGTCTTGGACAAGCTATAATTCTAAACTAAATTAATCTTTCCTCACATATTTAGGTATAAATTAGCTCTTTAACATTTAAAACCATCACATGGCTTTTAAGCATCTGAAAAGAAGCAAAGGACAGGATATCAATATTAGGATATTGAATTTCTTCCTAAGATAGTTAAATGGTTCTTTAGGACCCAGTTCTAATGTCACAATTCATGAAAGCAGTGCTATAAAGTCAGGAAAACCATAAAGAGGGTGTGAGACTCTGGCTGCTGCTTGAAAATGAGAATAGGGGTATTATTATTTCAATACCTTTCTGCCTGGTCATTGCTTGACATTCTTTTCTTTTCAGTTTGTACTGTTGATTTCCACAAAATATTGTATATATATATAACTGTATTTTGAGAAAGCAGACTTATTTGCTCCAAAATAACCCAAGATCTTTGAGACAATATGTGAACCAGTCACTTGCCTTGAGGAACTTACATATATTAGGCTTTACCTAATTTTTTAATATTAATTTAGATATAGTTTAGTTCCATGTAGAATGGTAAAGTGTAAGAGTACAGTTTATGCCATGATGTCATGTCTTCTTTTACTAGGTTCTTTTTATTAGGCCTTTTATGAGACTTCTTTTATTAGGTCAAAAACTGCTTCTCTAAGTTTCAAAAGCTTGTATATTTAATTGCTGTCATTCAAAGTTGAACCTGTGTTAAGTATTTATGTATTCTATTTATATTATATATCCACCATTTCTTGATTATCTTGTTTGTCATGACTGCTAAAATATATTTAGTTATGCTTAATAAGAAAAGAAACCAAAAATATGTGTGATTATGAAGTCAGATAATTTCCAGAGTTATTTAAAATTCTCATCCAACCAATAAATTAATAAAATTGAATGATTATATGATTTCCAAGTTCTTCTGAATATGATGAAGGGTGCACGCTTTCAAGAGTTTGCAAAAAAAAACCCCACTGAAAGATATCCAATGAAAGATAGAACTATTTATTTTTTAGCACTTTTGAAAAAGTATCAGAAATCATTGTCTGTTTCTTCATTTTACCATAGAACTGAAGAAAACTTATTAATTTGAACTTTTTCATACAACAAAAAATAAGTGTCTGTAATGACAACTTGCATGCCAAATCTTTGGTGCAAGTCTTGGATGCAAGTCCAAGCAGTCAAATTACTAGTAACCCCTAAGAATAGCAGCTTCTGCCAGAAATTAAGGGAGAGCCTGAGCTATGGAGCTGCTGACATCATTCTAAAATAACAATGTATCTAGCTGTAAGAGTAATTTTAACTGACCCCGAGTGCTTTGTGCCAGATTTGCTAGGGCAACTTGTTCCTTGTAAAATCTTTCTGACTTTTGGTGAAAAAATAATTATTCTTTAACTTTTCTAGTGATTCAGCCTTTTATAGGATCATAAATGTTAAGTTTGTTCAAATTCTGCTAAGTCTTTTAGAAAGGGAGAGAGATTTTCACATCATGGGTCATAAAAGCAGTCAATTTTTTTATGTTTTCACCTTAAAAAGAAGCAAACAAGATGAAAATTTTCTTTATGCCTTGGATAGCCTGCTACACATCAGTTTGATAGTGTTCTACAGCTGTTTCAAAAGTATACGTAGATGAGTACTAAGGTACATATTTCTGCAAATCACAGAGACTATAACAGAAATCTCGACAAAAATTACTAAATATTTTTCATATGTTGTTTACCTTCGGTGAACACAAAGAAGTGCCTTGTACCTGAAAAACTGGTTCTAAAAAAACATCAGCTTTGCTTTTTTGCCTTTGATAAAAGAATAAGATGATCCGAGTATTTACTGTTTTCTATAGTTACTTAAAGGGTAAAGTTGTTTACTATACATTCTCTGAAGGAAATAATGAATTTTGACATGTAGTAGCATAAGTACATTGACTTTACATGGATGAATTCTGCTGTACAAAATGTTGTATTTATGCTTCCAAAGTGATGTATAACCTCTTTAAAAACAAGTTTGGGTGACTAATGTTCCCTGAATATTTGCACTTACAAAATGCATGTATCAAAATGTGTGTAGGTGTGTTTAAATTTACCCAAATATTTTTGATAGACAAAGACCTTGCTAAAATTTATCCTGTGACTCCTTAATAGTGTTCCTGAACACAAGAACATGTCCAAACATGGAATTAGAGACATATGTTAATATGTGTGAGTACAAGCACACAGTTTCATACACTAGCATATACATTATGGGAGACAGCATAAGAGCATTTTCAGCTGTCATTTTCCATTTCAAGAATAAGAATAAGAATATATGCAAGGACATAGATTCTAATATCATATAGATTGCTATAAATCCACTCATTTCAATGTTTGTGAAAGAATTGTTAGAAAATTCACCTCATATCTGCATCTGAGCATTGGCAAAACAGATTATTGCCTAGGGCAGTGGATTGATGGAAGCAGCAGAACCACCATGCAGCTGTTAACATCTTTGCCTATTACAGTGCCCTGGAAACCCTGTTAAACCACTGCCTTTGCATTTAGAAAAGGGAATGAGTAAATAGGTTTTAAGAGAGAAAATTTTCCCTCTACTTTCCTCATTTATTTTCATAGTGATCCGTCCCAACTCATTCTTTTCTGAATAGCAGTCTTAGCCTCAGTTTCTGATTATTGGGGCAGCAAAATTTTGTTCTGTCTGTAACACTGGGAAACTATTAACAGTTCGTGGGTACTCTGTCCTTTTTCTATAATGACAAAGCTGCCCCAAAAAACCATTTTGTTGTCACGTATTTCATACACATCTGCTAAGAAAGTCAAGGAATATACCTATTCTTCTACTTAAAAGATTTTGTCATGAGAGTTAATTCCCCAAAGGACTGACTCCGTCATATCCCAGCTATTAGCAACTTGTCACTAATTTCTGGAATTATATTATTATGTTACCACAACACTTATTTCCATTCTCAACTTACTTCCAATTTTATTACCTTCTCCTTCACAGTTCTTTTTTCTTTTTGTTTTTCCAGAAGCACTCAGTTTTCAGAGACCTTTGTTTTCGTACTTTCTTTTGATTATTTCTTAGGAATGAATCTTCTTTAAATCACGGCATTGCAAACCATATTATTTTATTTACACAAGCCCCAATCAAATATGCATTTAAACACACAGATAATTTTAGGCACTGGTGTAGTCCCACACAAACCTAAGAGATCATTCACAATGGTTGATGATTGCTACAATAACAATTGCACCTTTGAGCAAGGTTGCTGAAAAAATTATAGTGCAGAATTAAGCCACTCTGAAGAATTTATAAAGATGCTCAAGTTATTTAATGTCTCAGAGCCCAGATCTGTGAAATATTTTGATTCAGACTGCATGCCCCCAAGGCTGATGCTCAGTAACTGTCAGACTTTATTCTGTCAAGGTAATTATCCACTTGTTTTACAACACTGCCCAAGTATGATTACTGTTACCTATGGACTATTTTGTCATGCAATGACTAAATAGTGTTGTAGCAAAAAATGTCAAAGGTTCTGAAAGAAGCATCTTCTAAGGCAATGTGAGGGAAAAAAAATTACAATTTTTTTCTTTTTAATCACATTTCTAGGACTTGTTAGTATAAGCTTGTCTTTATATTCAAAGGTCAGTGACTCTGCTTTCCTTGAGTTACCCAAGGATTTCACAATGCCCTAGATACATAATGTGGTCATGTTATCTGGTCACATGAAAAGTATCAGAAGTTAACCAAGCCCATGTAATTTCATAGGCAGATGATTTATTATTTCTTGTTCACACTCAATCAGAGGCGAAGGAGTTAACAACAAAAAGTTTTGTGAAAAGATCCACAGTAGAAAAAGAAAAAAAACTCAAATAATATAAAGTGAACTGCATAGAAATAAGTTGATATGAACATCGATCACATGATGTGATGTTGATCACAACTACTGAGCAGCAAATAAAACAAAGAGAAAAAATCTTTGTCCCTCCATATGTTCATGAGTTAACATCTCTGTAGAAACAATTTAATTTTCTCAGGGTTTATTCCCATATGTATAGGATTTAGCTGACTTTTGACTGAGCTGTTTAAGAAAAAGAGGAAGAATGGGGCTGAAGACTGATAGCATAGGGTTAAAATGTTTCTAAATCATAGTAGCTAAAGTAGGCCCTGAGAGCAAGGTGGACATTCTGTTCAGGCAAGCCTGAACCTGTGTATCTGCCTGAGATGATAAGGGGCAAATCTAAACCTGTGTAGAAGATTAGGATAGATGAGTTAAATGTGTAGCTGCACCTGGGAAAAGAGGGGCTGAAACTTATGCTTGAGTGGAAACAATAATGAATAAGATGATTATTTAGGAGGTCTTGAGAATCATGCTTGGGTAAATGTTTAATATATAATGATGTAATGAGAAGGGTATATAATGTGGGCATTGGAAATCGATGAGCAGGGATTGATTTGGGTTGGTACCCCTTTCCCCGGCACCTCAATAAAAAGCACCTGGCATATAACCTGTCCGTGGTTATGTGTTTCTACGCTAACAAGACCAGGCCATGACTGGCCCAGATATTATCAAAACCCAGTTAGCACACGTTATGTGTGAGTCAGGGTTTCTCACCCATTTAGCATCCAATCTACACCAATCACTCCAGGATCAGTGGGAGTCACACAAGAAGAAAAGAAGCTGGAGGTCTTCACATAGTACACAGTATTCATGCAGACTTGGTGATGGATACACCCTGCAATGGAAATTCTCCCCACCTTCAATACATGCAGCTGGAGCACAGGATTTCCCCTCTGTTTTACAACAAGGCAAATCAAGCAGCAAAGTGGCTATCTGAACAGATACAAATTGGGGTACTTGAAGGATAAGTTTCCAAGTCCCAGTTTGACAATGCAATAGTGCATGGGAGATATTGTTGGGAAAACCAGTGTGGAACAGATTTCAAGATAAGAAACAAATTTTAAGAACTGTTGTTGTTTAATAAAATAGAATTAATTATCAATCCCACCCAAGAGGAAATTACCTAAATGGCTGAAGAATTACTGTGAACATCCACAGCACAGAACATTTTACTGCTTTACTCAGTATGCGGCTACTGGCAGCTGAGACACAGAGCCAGAGATCTTTGCTCGCTAGTCCTCAGCTACGGGTGAGTGTGGATAAATTTCAGATGACAGCAGGGGCCTTGACAAGTGGAAAGATATTCCCACTAAGTTGAGGAGTTTCCATAAAGGAGAAATGTACAGATGCTGCCTGATTAGAGCAAGGGCACATCCTGACAGTGGAAATCTTGAGACTGTACGTAACCTACCAATAGCTGGAGAATTGCAGACCCATGAGCTGGGCAAAACCAATTTGAGGATAACAAAAAGAATGAAGAACAAGAATCTATTATACCATATACATATGTATGAAATATAGAGAAAATTTGGATGTAACATGGACTTGCAGACCAGTGAATGTGGAGCCAGGTGTGGAGTCAGTTCACAATCAAGAAAAATAAAACTATGCAGATCCTAGAATGAAAAGAAAGAAACCATCTATATCATATGCCTCTTGGTGAGGAGCTCAGGATGTAGGTGACTCACTGTAGTCACTCCTGTGACTGAAGCCAGGGGCAGCAGAAGGATCAACATAATATTAGAAAAAGGATGAGATATTAGTATTTTTAAAATTTTTTTGAACTTTCCTGCAATAAGTAGATACGGACTACTAATAAAGCTCTGTTTGGCATGCTGATATTTCAGTTACACTAAGCACAAATTCTTGGGCTTCTTTAATATGAAGTGTGTTTGCTTTTTG
Source organism: Dicrurus megarhynchus (assembly GCA_013399195.1). Lineage (NCBI taxonomy): Eukaryota > Metazoa > Chordata > Aves > Passeriformes > Dicruridae > Dicrurus > Dicrurus megarhynchus. The sequence continues at coordinate 227,881 of VXAD01001101.1, forward strand.
CCTATAGCAAGATCTGGAATATAACGTGAAAGGAGATTTGTTCCCTAATCTCTAAGAGCTCACTTTTTACTGCTTCAACTAAAATTTTTGTAAAGAAACACTATGCTGAATTAATGCATAAGTTTTTTCAGAAAAAAATCAAAGTTTGCAGAGAACTTCTTGGGACTACAGTCTTAGTTGAGCAAAGTCTGCACAGTAAAACTGAGCCTTCAACCAGATGTCTTGGTGCCTCATTTTTCAATGTGTGTTCTGATAACAGAAACTGGAGACTCTAGGACACTTGCTGATGTCAGCATTGTTAATAGAGGAAAGTTAATATTTATTAGAGTGGCATTTGATACAAATTTAATATAAAGTATCAAAAAATACAGAGAAAGAACAAACTAAAATAATGGATTAGTTTGAGGAACAGTTTAACAAGTTCTCTTAGTGGTAATACCTTCTGTGCAGAAAGAAAGAGATAAGAGAATCAAGGACTGCCGAGTCAAAAATGAAATATTATAATGAATGTTGATGGTTCATTGTGGAGCAACAAACCATCTATCACTCATCCTGACATTAAAGAATGACTGTGCTTGATAGTTTCATTCTCTGTACATTGTTTAACTCCAGTCCAGGCAAATTTTTTACTGTCAGACAGGCAGTCCTATCAAACATTTGGAAAAGTCTGGACCTTCTTTTAGAAGCAAAGCTATATAAAAAGTCTAATTAGAAGTCTTTAAATAAGAACTGCTAATTAAAATCTTTTTCAGGGAAAAGAAAAGAAAGAAAATATTAATAAGGAAAACACATCCTAGGATTGTTTATAAATGTGGCAAAGACAGGGTAGATTTGCTCTTGTGGCTGAGTTCTAAATAAGTTGATCTGTTACATTTCTTGGTTAATTATACTTCTTCTATGAAATGTCTCCAGGGAGGAATGCCTGCAGTGTGAAATCATGTAAAGCCAACAAATTATCCTGAGGGGTTCGCATATGCTAGATTTCACTCATTACTCCTATTAAGCCTGTATTTATTCCCAAGGTAAGGCAAGGTACCTTTTAAAAAAAGATCTTTTACCACTCGATCTAGATAGAACAAAGAGATTGATAAATGCATTTTATCTACTGCTTCCTAGGACTTCACTTTTTATCTCATGTTCTTAGCTTTTCTTTACTCCTTCTAAATGCATCTTGATAGAAATGTTCAAATCAGACTCCATAGCAATTATATTTCCTTCAATATTATATCATACTTTACATCTCCATGTTGGCCTGAAGTAGTACTTCACCTGTACTTTGCTTTTGGAAAAAGATTTAATCTTATTTTTTTGATCCATCTTTTACTTTTTGTCTCTGAAGGAAAACTTCAGAAAATAAATGTCATGTAGAATTCTGTTAATTTCTTTCATTTCTTCTCAATGTTTATGTTAAAAAGCTGAAAGTTCTTACTTTTAAATTCAGACTGGTGGTCTCTGGCTCTTGAACTGGATGTGGTTCAGAAATAACTCAAGCCCAATTCCCACAGCAAGACTGTCTTATGTGACTAGCACTGTGATTTAGTGATGTGACACAGGCACATTTAAGGAAATCTAATAGAGGGAAATAACCTGCAGAGTCTAGTAAAGCCAATGTTATTGAGTGACTATCAGATTTAGTTGCGGATTCAATGTAACTCTCCATAAATTAAAGTGCTGAAGCTTGATATACGTTATCTATCTATCTATCTATCTATCTATCCTTCTACTCATCCACTCACCTGCCTAAACAGGAATGGATATGGGACCACTACCTCTGCAGTGGCATTAGCTGCATTAATTGTGGGTATCTCTCTTGACAATAGATGGCCCTTGTAGACAGACAGCTGGAGCAGTTTCCAAGCCAGAAAAGACGATAATTGTGCAGTATGGATGCTCAGGGGTTTAGTCATTGTATTCGTTCCTCATCCTTTTTTTTTTGTACAACAGTAAAGATGTACAGGAAGTCAGCCTTATTTATCACCCATCATCCAGGTCCACAGTTCACCTTCTCTTCAGGTAATGCTGATCTGTAGAACTTGTCTTTTGGGGCTCAGTAATCTAAAGATTTATAGCATGTCTTATGGATAGGCCTTAGTTACCCTTAATCAACCCTTTTTCCTCTAAAAATAAAAGTTATATCAGGTTTGCTATAATTTTACACGTGAATTTCTTAAAATAAAACACCATAAGGCTGCAAGATAAAGTCGCTTTCCAGTTGTCTCCTTCAGTTAGGTTCAAAGCTTCCAGAACCACACTTGGTATTGAAAAAACACATGAATTCTAAATTGGCCCTTTCCTGGAGTGCTATGGTCATGCATTCCAATGCTTAAAATTATTCCTAATTATTTTTACCTTTGTATTAGATATTATACATGAAGAAGGAGACCTTTCTATTCAGAAAGGTCAGTTTCACTATAATGAAAAATACCAAATGATAAGATAGAGACTTATGATCCCATATTTTCAGAAAAAAGGGATGAGAATTTAACTTTTGGTGTTCTGTATTACTGTGGCTTTATTTTTATCTCTCCATTTATGCCTGTAGGAGTAGCAGGAAAAAAGGACTAAACCAAAATTGTTCAAAGGAGCATAAAATGAACTATCCACCCTCCTATCTGGAATCAATAGAATATGTATCTTCCACCTGTAATGTAAAAAAATGATGTGTTTAACCCATAGCTACACAATCATTACTCATGGAATAGCAAAATATATTCTTGTAAATATAGCACTCCAGAATATACTACAGAGGGGGAACCAGTGGTGCCTATTGCAAGTTAATATAGTTACAAATTGAAATGGCAAAAGTTGATATAACAAAGTTCTAAGAATGAAACCCAGCAACTGGGATGGAGATTTTTATGGTGCAGTATGCAGTGCTGGAAAAGGTTGACCAAATGTTTGTTTTAAAGCTGACTATTTCTGTTAATTTATTACAGTTTAGACAAATACGTAAATGACTAGATTCCTCAGATACTTTAAAACAGAATACCTCTTATAAGTCTCAGAATCAGGCCCTTGTGGGTTATTAATATTTTGTTTGGAGCCATGAAAAATGTAAATGTTTCAGCAAAATTTCACCTGCTTTTCTATTGCTCAGTCTCATAAATGAAAAAAGTCAATTCATTATGCCAAGCAGAATAGCTGAAAAAATTTTGCATCAGTGCCTGTGAACTGAATTCATCATTTTAAAGCTTTGTTCTCTGATAAAGGTTAGTCTGTGGTTAGAGTCATGCATTCAGCTGTTCCTACCAGAGTTGTATAATTTAATTTGAATGTTATTCTGAAAAGTGAGAGAAGTGACACAACAATATTACCTAGCTATCTGTATTCAGTAAATGTGTAAATATAACATATACTACAAGGTCAGCTTAGCTTTAGTTCAAGTAATTTGCTACTGAAAAAATTGCAAATATTAAATTTCAGGTGTACTGAAGGTATCAGCATTCAGAATTATTCTCATTCTCATTCAAAATATCACAGTTGATATAGCAAATCATAAACCATGTATATGCAACATTTATTTTTCTACTCTCTTTTCAACTGTTCCTGAATCCCATCATCAGAGCTGTATTCATTTACTCAGACAGACCTTTAACACCAGTATCAAGATTACAGTTCTATGCATAACTTTTTTTCCCACCATTAGTTATTGTAGAGAATTGAATGATATTTCCATTTCTGGAATTGAAATAAATTGAAGCTTAATGTTTAATAATGTAGATAAGGTGGAATTTTATAATTTTTTTATTTAAACATGTATCAGAACATGATTGCACAATGGATGTGAGAGAACAGTGCAGCTCCATGACACACTAAATGCATACTAGATTTTGTGCCTCTGGACTATTTTGACTTATGATAATTTAGAAAGTGTAACTAAGAATTAAATCTTCATGTCCAGTTGTTTGGGAAAACCTTTATCACTATGGCACTAAACTGGCATATCACTGGACCTGTGAAGATGAATTTACAAGTCCAACCTATACCCTGAAGGACTTGTGCTGCTGCCTAACTCCATTTAAAGTTCTGTGTACCTAAACAATTGCTCTCATTTTTTCTAAAATCAGTTTGACAGTTAAGTTTGCCCCATTCCTCTTCAAAAGTGAATCACATTCAGATATATTTAGGGAGAAAGGTGCGATGTAGAACTAATGCATATCTTCCTGGGTATTTTAGTCAGCTCAAAACAATTTCTGAAACTCTCAAAGAGGCAGAATTGTCCTATGTAGATACCTAACTATGAAGTCAGCTAAACAATTGTTCTGGTGGAGTTAACTGATTTGTTATAGAAATACAGAAGATAAGGTCAAGTCTTTATTAATAATTCAGTTCTCCTGATGAGCAATGGTAATAAAAATCTTTGGATTATTGTTAGAAATTTTCTAAATTAAGAATTTAGTGTGAGGTCTTTTGCTTGTTTGGTTGTTGGATTTGCAGTTTGTTTGGGGTTTTTTTCCCACTAGAATCTAATATATTCAACTATGCTATAGGCTCGGAAAGTCAATAGCACTTAGGAAATAAATCCCAATTAAACAGAAGATAATCTTTTCAAAAAGTATAAACTGCAGGGCACTAGAGATGGTTCTCCTGATACCAAAGCCATTGGTGTTACCACCCTTTTTTTGTAGGGCATTCATTCACCTATGCTCATAATGCTAAGGTCATGGGTTTGATCCCTTCATGGGCCATTCACCTAAGAGTTAGAGTTGATGATCCTTGTGGGTCCTTTCCAACTCTGAAGATTCTGTAATTCTGTGATCTGAGAAGAGTTATTAGAAAGAAAAAAAAAACAAAACAAAAAACCACAACAACCCACATACAGTCTGTCTCGTACAATCTGGGAGATCCAAACTTAATTAATGTCAGACTAGAATACATTCATGGTGTGGAAAAGTCTTTATTCAGTTGAAGTGATGCATCTTCAGAGTGTGCAAATTAAAGCAATGAAGATCTACAGATTTACTTTAATAAAATGTATGGTCTTCTAAGCTTCTCTGTATATATTTCCATATTGATTGTTATTAGCTCTATGCAGTCTATCACAACTGTCAAATGCCATCAATCAGACAGACTGTCTGACTACCTTCTAGGCTTTTTTAAATGCTGCATTTTTTTTAGAATGTTCACTAATTAATTATAGTTGTTTTAATAATAGCTGATTAAAGAATAAGTCCTTCATAACTGAATAGTAAATAGTTTATATTCTGTTCTTTACTCAATTAAATATCGTATTTTCACCCAAGAAAGGGAGATGAGGGGAAGAGTGGAAAACATGAAATATTGAAGGATAATATTTATGGCAAAAGAGGTTTTTTAGGTTTTGTAAATGCTGTATTTCATAGGATTTTTGATTATTTCTTAACCAAGACAAAAATGTCCAGAGATTCAAAATAACATTTACAATAGTATTTAATTAAAAAAAAAAAAAAAATCTCAAGTATTTTAATTTCTCTTTACAATTCCACAATTTTCAGATTATCGTTCTTGCTCCTCTGTAAGGTCATGGGAGAAACACAAGAGAATCTAGGGAATCTGAATAGTGGGATACCTAGAGTATTAAAATAAAAAAATTATGAAGCATAATAAACACTGTTGCTCAGACTGTAATATATCAGGGCAACTCAAAGAGACTGTGTATTTTTGTTCGGATTATGTGGATGCTTAAAATACTTAGCCAAAGTGAGGGGCAAAGGGAAACATTTTTTATCTTAAAAAAGAAGTAATTTCTAAGTCTGATCCATTTTGAAGGAAAAAAAGTAAGTGCTGAGGATAAAAAATTTGCATGTAATGAATCCTTAACATTTCACTCCAATGTATTCACACTGCTTTCATTCCCTGATCAAAATACATTACTTGAAGCACATTAAATATTCTGAACACACACAGTTAAACCCATCCCTCACTAGACATAGTGTATATCCCCATATCATTTTGATTTTTGATGTCTGCCCAACTTATGAAATAATGAAAAAATATGTCTAAAACCAGAAAGATCATAGATTCCTGAAAGAAGAAGGGTACCACCCAAAATTGCTGGATTTTTTTTTTGCTAACTATATTTTCTAACAATCATCTTGTAAAAATTCCTATTCAGAAGGATATAAAAATACAGAATAACAGTCTCTTATCCAGAATGGGCAGAAGAATGCAAAGGAAAAAAATAATGCCCCCACATGCAAACAATATACCTGTAAACATGCAAGTACTTTTAATGGTTTAATGCTTTACTATGTAGGAGAAAAAAACTTGATTGTATCACTGTCAAGAACAATGAATGCTAGCATAATCTCAAAAGTCAGACCCAGTCAACTGTAAGTTACCTGTAAGAATTTTCTCTAGGGACTAATTAAGCAAGGTAAACCATTGCCATGGTGAAGCACAACAATGTATCTGATCTCCCTCACCCCATGCACTATAAAGTATGCGTTAATTTGCTAAAATTATTCTGATTCCTTCTGTTTATTTTGGCCCATCCCTTTAAAAAAAACAGCTAATAATCATCCTAAATGTTAACATAATAAATAAGCTTATAAATAAGCTTCAGAAAATTCTAAATTAAAATATAGGGAAATATTTTTTCCTGATGTTTGATAGTGTTCTATTTTATTTTGAGGTGTGGTTTAAAAAAAAATGAACATTAGAGGCATTTATAGAATAGAATAGAGTCCTTTCCCTCTTGAAGCACAAGACCACAGTAAAAATTCAGAAAATAGGACTTATTTTCAATTTAGATTTAAAGAATTCACAAAAAAATCAACATTGATTTTAGGTGATAAATTCCTAATTATATTGATTTCGTTCCATGCTTATACAGTTTATTAAATGTTTATATACATTGTATTTAAGATGACTAGCTCTGCATCCAATTCTCTGAATAAGTAGTTCAATACTAAAGAGTCTGGTACAACTTGTAAATTTGCCTAGACTATTTTCTGTCAGTATTCTGCTGCATTAGTAACATTTAACTTATTTAATATATACAGGAAAACTATTTCAATTTCCAAAAGTCTATTTATTTTTCACATTTTTCTTATATTTGTATTAACTCTATTTTTGAGCATAGCGAGCGAATGTTCCTTTGGCAGTCAACAATTTTGATTTTTCAGTAGTTTAATTTTCTTCCTATTTAGATCTATCCCCACCTTGGTTTTGGCTGGGATAGAGTTAATCTCAGTAGCTGGTACAATGCTGCTTTTTGGCTTCAATGTGAGAATAACATTGATAAGATACTGATGTTTGGGTTGTTGTCAAGTAGTTCTTACCCTAAATCAAAGAGTTTTCAGTGTCTCATACGCTGCCAGTGAGAAGATGGCCAAAGCCATGAGGAAGCATAGCTGGGACAGATGACCTGAACTGGCCAAAGGTTTTTTCCACATCATACAAAGCTGTGTTCAGTAAATAAAGTAGGGGAGTTGGCCCGAGAGGCCAATCAGGGTTTGGGGATGGGGTTTGGTATCTGTCAGTGGGTGGTGAGCAATTGTACTGTGCATCACTTGGTTTGATTTTTCACTTTATTTTCATTATTATTCTTTACTGATATCATTATTTTTTACTTTATTTCAATTATTGAACTGTTTTTGTCTCAACCTACAAGTTTTACTTTTGATTCTCTGCCCTGTTTCACCAGAAGGGAACTGGAGGTATGGGGAGGAGTGTGAGCACGTGGCTCCATATTGCTTAGTTGCCAGTTGGGCTTAACCATTACAATCCCGAAAGTAAAGAAGTACTTTATTGTACTTGCCAATTTTTTTTGCTGCCTAAGAGATAGTTGTCTCAGTAAAAAGTCAGATGGATTTTCTTCAAGAGATAATCAGAAAAAAAAACCCCACAATTCCATGTGCCATCATAATAAATGGCATAGAAATGTCTAATACAACCACAAGGTTTCTTTCTTTCAGGGGTTTTGTTTTGGCTTGGTTTGTTTGTTTACTTGTTACTATTGATAAATAAGTCAATAAATAAATTAACTCCTTATTTTTGCCTAACTCCAAATTATATCCTTATAATCTATAAATTTCTCCTTATAACTCAGGTCTTGAACTTACCTTGGTCCTAGTCCAGATCTTTTGACATCTTTAGCTTGGATTTGAATTGGACCTGCTAGGAAGCTTCAGCCACCATTATGAAAGCGTGTTTCATGTAGGCTTACCCCAAAGCTTCAGCTAGCAAAGAGAAGACAGGAGGGAGTGACAATATTGGGATTTTTGATCAAAGTGGGTAGGCCGAACAGGGACTGGTGCAAACCAGGGAAATACTTCAGTAATGGAACAGGGAGCTCCTCACAAATCATTCAATAGCTATGGACTAGGATGCCAGCTCAGTTCTTGACAGATCTGGATTATAGGCAGGGGTAGGTATCATAGGGAAAGGTAACACGTAAAACTGTTATTGACTTTCATATATGACGCCAGATGGCTGGAAGAACTATGGATGTGACCTAGAAAAAAGATTACCTGAACCCCCTAAGATTTCTATTCATATTCCATCTTCTCAGGCATCATAAATTAAGCCTTACTAGCCTTAAGCCACCTCAGTGTGGGTACAAAAACCAGTCTGTCGTGATCTTTGACACAGGCCGTGTATTCAACCTTTGACAAATAATTTTGTTTTTCAAGTTGTGCTTCAAACTTTTGTGAAAGGTCTGATCACTATTTCCTGCTATTTCCTTTGGCTTCGTGACTAATATCAGGCAATCAATGACATGCAGGTTCTCATGGAAATTCAAGATATCCCAGGAGAGTGCTTAATCAACTTTGCCTCAGGTGGAATACTGAAAAGTAGTCTGTCTAAATAATCTTCCATCAAGGCAGTTTTCCTGGGGCAGGACTCCATGTATTTCAGCATCAGGAAGACACTTGTTGATGAATAGTGAACAACAGCAGTATAAAGATCTTCTCCTTGGACATATATTTTTCTACTGTTCATTTTCTACTATATATTTTATTACTATTATATACTATTAGAGTTTTTAATAAGTTAAAAATATTCTTTCTGGGAGCAGTGTCTATACACATTTACATGATTAAGGTGCGCATGAGAAGCAATTATTACTAAAAAAAAAAATTTTACAGTGTTCAGAATGTCTATGCTTCACACTGAAGTGATGGAAAATCCAGAAAAGTTCCATTTGAGACTAATATATCTGAATGCTCACGACCTTTGGAATATTTTTTTTATTGTTATTATGAATATTATTTTAGATTAATATCTGAATGAGCTTCTTTGTGTAACTCACTGGTAATTTACCAGATATCTTCCTTTTTACCTCAGCCTGTCCTCATCTACTGGTTGAGTATAATTTCTGCTGTCCACTTCTTCTGTAGAACTCATTTTTTTTGTGCGGATAATCTCTTCTTGAGATGTTGTTGTCTGATCTGCCAGAGAAAATCTTTCAGTTTAAAACCAAACACAAAATATTGGTAAATAATTAGACAAGTGATTATTGATCACACATATGTAAAAAGTTAAAAATCAGCTTATCATAAATTTGGGGAGTGAGTAAAAATATGCCAATTACTTGGAATATGCAACATGTAACTGTTCCTATACTATAGCAGCTTCTTCATATAAATTCTTCCTCAGAAGCAGGGTGAAGGACAAGAGAAAAGGAAAACACATGGAGAATTGAGTGAAGGAAGGGGTTCAGTTACTATGGTGATAATGAGCGTATCCAGGCAAAATGTCACTGAAGGAGGTGCTGCCAAATGACTGGGTATTGTGCCATTCAGCAAGTATAAATGTCTTTGCATTTTGCAAAAAAACTCACAAAAACCCACACAACATAAAACATATCCTAGAATGGCCAGCACATAGATTGAAAAGTACTGAAGAAATTTTGAGAGCTTTTTCTTATTTTAAAGCTTAACTGAGCCCCATTTACTAACATCTGAGTATTCACAATGTCAAAAGGTTGTGACAGCACCATTACATTTTGTCTGACCTCTCTTGCTTTTGCCCCCTCACCTGAATTCTGTGCATTTTTCTGTTTAAGCACAGCAAAAAGAAACTTAGAAAAGAGAAAGAAACGTATATGTCTTCATATATAACAGACTGGAATGAAGATTAGAGGACAGGGGAAGAGAATCACAGAATCACAGGATCACAGAATCTCAGAATCACAGAATATTTTCGGTTGGATAGGACCTTTAAAGGTCATCTAGTCTAATCCCCCTGCAATGAGCACATCATCTTCAACTAGATCAAGTTGCTTAGATTGCTGTCCAACCTGACAAAGAATATTTCTAGCGATGGGGCATTTACTGCTTCTCTGGGTGAGCTGGTTTTATTATGATAATGATAAAACAAAAGATTTTAATCAGAATTATTTATTGCACAGTATGAGAGCTATAACAACTATTATAATATAGTGCACTATGAAGCAGTATCAGAGCAGTTCTATTAAAGCAATTGTATTAAACTTGGTAAAACCAATTGTTAAGTATAGATTGATGTTATTCACCCATATCAAAGACCTTGGGTAAACCTCTTTTGCTCAACCTTGAGGGGTAACCTTAAGGGTTATCCCCACTCATGGGAGGAATCTCTACACATGCAATCCAGGAAGAGATAACTTAGAAGACCCCGTTTTTAAAATTTCAGATTTGGGTCCCCAGGCCAGCTGTGTTAGCTCAGTAGTTTTAGATAAGTTATCAGTAACATCACTTATTTGTTCCTTTATCTGGGTATTTTGCCAGGTCTGGCACATCTTCATCTCATTCTTAGGATATTTAATTTTGCAATTGATGAGTCAGACTGGTTTCAGCATTTATTCAACACAAAAGCAGCATGATGCCCCATTCTTCTTCTGATAGCTTTGCAAAAAGGGCATTGTTCAAGTTGCTTTTGCCGAGCTCCAGGCAGAGCATTCTGCTATAGTCAGGCATTGGAATGGACTGTCCAGTGAGGTGGTGGAGTCACTATCTCTGGGAATGTTCAAGAAATAACTAGAAATGGCACTCTGTTGACATGGTGGTCTTCAAGGAAAGGTTGGACTTGGTGATCTTGTAGGTTTTTTTCTAACCATAGTGATTCTATGACACTACCATTGCAGCTCAATTCCATTTTTTCCTCCATCAACAACCCCATGTCCTTCTCTATAAGACTACTCTTCAATTCAGTCATCAGTATTGGTATTTGGAGTTGCCCCTACCCAGGTGGAGGACCTTGCACTTGGCTTTGTTGAATCTCATGAGCTTCCCATGGCTGTCTCAAATCACATACCCAACAGATCCAGTAATGTATCCCCTCTGGAATGGATGTTTATTATGTGGTTCAAGAAGTTATCCTCTGTGCATTCCAGGAGTCTCCAGAACTGCCTACAGCTCGCTATGCTACTTTCTAAGCAGATGTCAGGGTAGTTGAAGTCTCCCAGCAGAACAAGAGCTTGTGAGTGCAGTGTCTTTTACGGCTGGAGCAAGGAGGCTTTGTCTCCTTGACACCATTCTTTTCAGCGGTGCTCAGTGACAGGACAAGTAGCAATGCCCTTAAACTAAAACACTGGAAGTTCCACCTTATCATGAGGGAGATCTTTATACTTGATAGCATAGGGTTAAAATGATTCTGAAAATCGTGGTGGCTAAAGTAGGCCTTGGGAACGGGAGTGGGCATTGTCTTTGCTAAAATCAGGTGAACCTGTACCTGTGTACCCACTTGTATGGTAGATGATAAGTAAATGCAATGATTGCTTAGTAATTAAATATAATTAAAAATAATTGTTTAATAGCAACAAGAATCATGAGAAAGGAACAACAAACATGAGAAATATTGTGAAGAAGGGACTTGAAACTCATGCTCGGGTGAAAACAATAGAACAATAGAACTATATAAAGTTAATGATGAACATATGATTATACAACAGTTATGTAAGGAAAGAATATAAAATGTATCCATCTCAAAATCCATGTCGGAATCAGATTTGTGTCTGTACCCCGATTTCCGGAGCTCTTCAATAAAAGCACCTGCATATAATCATACTGTGATTATGTGTTTCTACACTAACGTACTGAGGGTGGCAGACCCCTGGAACAGGCTGCCCAGGGGGTCATGGAGTCTCCCTCTCTGGAGGCATTCAAAACCCACCTGGATGTGTTCCTGTATAACCTGCTCTAGGTGATGCTGTCTTGGCATGGGGGTTGGACTTGATGATGTCCAGAGATACCTTCCATAAAGATGAGAAAGATGCATGCCATCTGATGTCAGCAGACGTGGTGCCATGAAGACAGCTCCACTATTGAAAAAACCCTAATTGTGGTGGTGACACCAGCCATGGAGTTGTATATTAATAGACTGGGTCCATCCAAGAGTATACATTCAAAACTAAAAGGTAGACAAAAACCATGCTATAAAGAAAATAAGAAGAAGACTAGGTTGGAGAATTTTAAAGAGTAGGTAAGATAGAGTGAAAATGAGACATTAAAACAGACCAAGTAATACTAAGAAGTGATTAGGCAAGAAATGTTGAATAAGGAAAATATAATTGAAATAATAAAGGAAAGGTTAAAGTAAGAGAAGCCTGACAAAGAGGATAAAAATATTAACTTTGGAAGATGCTGAAGAGATTTAGAAAATAGTGGGTTGATCCAAAGGGCAGGGAAACCAGAAGATTAAGTTAGTTTTCTTTCTTATTCTTGGTAGGGAGAGAAGAAAGATGGTAAGAGGTCAAAGAGGCATGGGGGCAAAGCAGATGAAAACAGGGAACACCAAAAGGCAGCAGGTTGAATGTAAAGGCTGAGATATTGTAAAGAGATGAGTGGCAGGAATTTGTATCAGTGTAGATACTGATGAAGGAAGAGTTGAAAGAAAATCAAAGTTGTAAGTTTGTCAAGCAAACCACAGCTACTGAAAGTAGTGAATCAGTAACTGAGTAGAGAGATTTTGCTTTTGAAGCAAAAGTTGGAAAGCTATTTTTTTAGCTTTTCAGTGTACAAGCTTCTTTGTCCTTGTATAAACAAAACATTTCTTGCTTTCTAGGCTTTTCTGGAGGTGGTTCATCTATCCGGCATTGTAAGGTTATGTTCACCAGTTAGGGAGAGCAATTATTTCATTTTAAGTATAAGTGTGTGGATTATTTAGTATATTCACTAGCCATATACTTAGATTAGGGGTTTTTTTGGTTATTTATCTATTTACCTCAAATTTGGGTAATTACTATGTTAAGGATTTTTAATATTTTTAAAGTAGAATTGTTTTAATGTATACCCATAAATAATGAATTTATTTTAGAAAAAAATAATTATGATCTGTGGATTAAATGAAACAATTCCTTCTATTAAAGTTTAGAGGCTATCCTATCATTTTAATAAAATACTAAGGTTGAATAGCAATTCTCTCCCCCCTTTAATTGGCTTATGAATCACAATTAATACTATGAACAGCTCATACATGCTACTTTCTAGTCCTTGTCCAGCGCATGTCATAAAAAGTATAGTAATCTCTATTGTGAAATACTTATTAAACAGCTCAATATTACTTCAATTCTTGCACAGATCTAGTCTTCTCAACAGGCTAGAGATTCCAAATCTTATTTCTTTTCAGACAGAACTGAGGGGGAAAAAAGGAATAAAACAATGCAAAACCAGTCTAAATAAGGAATAGGAAATATGAAAATAAATATATTCTTTAAATATGACTTTATTGCTGTGGATGCAAAAAAGGAGTATTTGTTTATACCAAAAGTGAAATTAAATGAAGCAAAATAATTGTTCCACTTAAATATTAAACAATCTACCTTCTTATAGCAGTCCTGCAAATATAATACATTTAAGGGGCCATGCATATGCTTTCATATGCTTTACCAGTAACTCAACTGATACATTATATTATTGTCAGATTTTGTTATATATTTTTCAATTCTGTAGTCAGAGAGACCTTATTCTGAGTTTGAAGGTCTCATCCTCAACAAGGAAAGTGAACATAACCATCACAAGACATTAGCAGTCAATATTCTACTTCAATGCCTAGATTTAGTTAACAAAATCAAAATTCAAAAATCAAAAAATTGGCAATTATTTTTAGATTAAAAGTGGACTTGAACTTATCAAAATGAAGCAATGAGGATCTGGTAAAACAGATATGAGACTTTTTTTATTTTGAAAGACTTGTATTTTTAAATAATCCTTTTATCTCACTATTTGTTATAAGTGTTTATCTCGTGTCATTTTGCCTGGCATCTGGGGCTCAATTCAGTAGCCTGCAGGTAATGACAAATGCCAGCTAACATGGGCAGGTGAATGAAGCCTTAGACACACAATATTTCTAATGTAACATATGTAGATATTAACCAGACAGTTCTAGACTAGGGATAATTGTTAGCACCTTATTATACAGTCAATGAAATAGCCATGTTTGGAACATCACTCATGCTATGTATGGTCTAAAATGCTGAAAAATATTCCAAAAATATTTGTACCCTTCTCATTCCTTATACAAAGAAATACAGGCAATGATGTTACAAAGGTGTTGCAGTTTAAGGGCAACTAACAGTGCAAAGAGTAGAGGGACTTGGACAGTAAAACGTTTCAATCACATGTATATATGAAATTTTATGAATTACATTAATTTTCTATTCTTTGGGAAAGATAGCACAGTCCAAGAAAGAAGCCTTGTTGTATAATTCCTAACACAAGTTCCTTGTCCTATTGGGAAGGTTGTGCAGTCCAGGATAAGTCTTGCTTTTGCTGCTGATATACCTGATACAACAAAGGTGACTTGGATCTGCATCCGGCAAGGGCCGTGAAATCAGAAAAGGTACATCAGCAGCACAAGTAAGACCTAGAAAATGTGTCTTTGTTACTAAGTGGTGCAGAGTGCACGGCAACAAAGAACATGGAAAAGGCTGAGATATTCAGTGCCTTCTTTACCATGGTCTTTATTGTCAAGGCTGGCTTTCAATGATCCCTGGTTCCTGAGACCTGCAGAAAAGTCTGACCTTGGGAAGTTCTACTTTTTCAAGAAACTGGACACACAGAGATCTATGGGATTTGGTAGCATGCACCCACAAGCACTGAAGGAACTGACATCAGACAGGTGATATCACTATGAGGCCACTTGTGATTATCCATGGACAGTAATGGCAACATGGTGACATAATGAGCTGGTTTCAGAGGACTAGAAAAAAGCAGATGTCCCTCCTGTCTTCCAGAGAGTCAAGAAGGAGGATTCAGGGAACTACAAGTGGGTCAGCCACATTCCAGAAGATTATTATCATGATCTAGCATTTGAAAAGAAAGAGAGGAGGGGTACAGTTTATTACAACCTAGACGTCCATGTATTAAGGAATGACATTCACCACCAAGACGTAGAGCCTTTAACCTTGATGGCTGAACATAATTGTTTATATATGAATTAGGTATCTGATCTTTTTTTATATTCAGTGGTGATGTAGCCAACATAGTCAATGAAGACTTAATATCAGTACCTATGTCTTCCCTATACCTTCAAAAATAATTTTAGGGATCTAAATTTTGAAACTAAATCTAACACAACTTGTGATAAGAGAAAAAATTATTTCTAGACTTATGATTGTTTATAAAGAATTAAATGGATTTTTTTTGTTAAGTAAGTGCCATTTTCCATCCCTGAAATCAGTGCAAAAATAGCATTTACACTGTTAGCATAGTTGAAAAATACATAGCTTTAAAATCTCTATAGTAAATTTGTCATATATTAAGAATAATTCAGGTTTTTTTACATTATGTCTTCTTTATCCTTTCCTCCTTTTATATTAAGCATAACGCTACTCTACTGGTAACTCTGGTTATGAATATGTGTGTTGTCTGGAAAACAAGCATATTCAAATAATTACCAGCTCCACATCCTGCTACAAATATTTGACTGAACTTTAATTGTTGGAATGAATATGCATGTGGGAAAAGAATACTAAAAAAAGCAAGTATGTTAAAATTGAAATTGACTGACTTTTTCTTTAAATTCATACAGGAAAGTTATGTGCATGTAAAATATCTGAGTGGTCCAACCATTTAGTTCTTTTAATCATACTTAAAGTAATTAGAAACTCAAAATCAGCTTTTATCTGTTAACAGTAGCCAGAGTTCTTGTGTCATTTCTAGTGCAGCTCTTAATGTTCATGCACAGAGCATGAAAAATTTACTAAGAGTATAATGACTATTTATTATTCAGAGGATTAATTTACAAAATATCAATGATCATTTAGCTGTTATTTTGCACATAGAATCCCTATAGATTTCAATGATATACCTTGAAATTTGCTTTCCAGTGTAACAGCTACAGTACAATACCTAAAGGATTGAGGGATTGGCTTTTGAACATTAGAATAGGTCAAGCAGTGAGTCATCAACAGATAAGTATTAAAAGATAGTAAGAAAAAAAAGAAAAAGAAAGTTCAAGAAGTTTATAAAAAGCAACATTTTTCTCCTTTCCCCATTATAAAATAAGTGAAGATTTACAAAAAAACATTAATAATGGCAATTAAAAAATATTTATATGACAATTGAATCTTCTTTAATAGGGAAGATAAAAAAAGTGGAACATTAGTGCTACCAGTTGCTATTGTACTTGCTGAAAGTTTGAGTTTGGGGTTTTTCTCAGAAGAAGAGAAAACACTTTTTCAGTGAAGATACAACAAAATTCATGTTAGGGAATAAATTATAAAACTTTCTCTGTTTTTTTTTTTAATCTGTAGTATGAAACATTCAAAGCAATTTACAAATTTAAGTTGAATCTGTCAACTTACTCCAGAAATAAGGAAAGTAAAAAAAGGTATTAATATGTAGTTCATGATGCTTTAATATTATTTTTTATTTTAAAAATTTATTCAAAATATTTTGATCAGATATTTCATTAGAGCTAAACCAAGATTGTGGTATGCTCAAGGAAAGTAAGGGCTAAGGAAGAATGTGGAAGTGTTTGATGTCATTTCTGTTTAGTTCAAAACCTCATGATCATAGTGAGTCTCTGGGGTGTAGGAAACCATTGGTTTCTGGTTCATTTTCCATTCCATCTAACTGAAATCATTGTTCTTACTGAGCATTGCATATGACACCTGTTAGCAGAATATTCTGAAGAACAAGGCTTTCAATCATGTTTTGAAAGCTCATTCTCTTTTGTAAAACCAGTCATTTACTGATTAAAGTAGGGACCAGAATCAAATGATAAGGCTCCTCTCAGGCCTCTTCAATATCAGGTCTCTACAGGTGAGCTAGTCTTTCTATGCTCCTTCTTTGCTCAGTGAAGAGAAATAAGCACTTCTAGGGCACGAATCATTTCATCCTAAAGTAGGTGTCAGAAATAGGTCAGGTGGATTTCTCCCTAAATAGTGCCTCTTTTTGTCTATTGACTATAAAGAGAACCCAGGGTGACTAGCTCAGCTGTATGGTAGACAACTAACATAAGATAAAATTCATGCTACCCTGGATGTGTCAGCAAGTAATACTACAAGAGTTCAGATACCCAGTAATGGATGACCTAGTTTATGGGTACACTTAGGGACTAGGACTCTATTTTTCTGCATTGCTACTATCCTGTTCTTGTTTTACTCCCTTTTCAGGAAGAAAGATAACTAGTTCTTGTCAAGACTCGAGCAACCTTCTATTAATCTTGAATTATTTAGTATCTCAGATGAGTATCTCTTCATGGAAAATATATGCAGAACTGCTTTTTATATTACTTTAATTATTCTGTCATGATCTGTAACAGAGTGAGAAAGAGAATTAAATGCTAATCAGAAGATATATGTCTGATAATGTGTAAGGTCTGTATCTTAAAGTGCATGTAAAAGTTTCTTGAATACCACCAAATATTAAAAGATTGGTATGGCTGAAATATAGCAGCATTCTTACAAATAAAAATTATTTCAATTAACATTCTGAAAATACTTCTAAAAAATTGCCTCTACATAAATCCTAGATAATAAATTTTCTTACAACATATGAAGAACAACTTCAAGTTGGATCTATACCAGACATTTTACTCTTCGTGAAGAGTGGAATCAATCTGCACGTGAAATAATTCTAATGCTTGGGATTTTCTGAATATATACAAATAATGTCTGCCCATTGTAGAATTAGTCCAACATATCCTGATTCAGACCTTCTTTGCATATATACCTGACCTATGCATGTGCAGCAGGATCATTGTGAAGTTGTGTACTAGGATTTCTGGTCAAGGAAATATCAATTGTCTTTGCTGAACAGATTTAATCCAGATTATGTTGGATAAACATGTTGTAAACCGTCCAGAATTGGTTTGTCTGACTTAATTACAGGCCAGCTGAATAAAACCACTGACTCCTATCTTGAAGTTATGATTTTATGAGTTAAACTTCAAGATAAAGTAAAATTATAGCTGAATCAAAATTTCAATTATGTACATCTCTAAGGGCAATATCAAGACAAAAAAAACCTTAACTGGAATCCTGTGAGATCTGCACAAACCTTAGGTTAGGCAAGCTAAATTATGTCTAAATCACCACAATAAAGTCACATAGCAGCTCACCATTTCTTTAACAAAGAGTCAGAAACTTAGTTCTCTTTCCAATGTAGGGAATTAAGTTACTGTTCTTGTACACCATTGCCCCAGTGTCATTCAGTTATTTTAATTATCAGATGGTCATCCCCCTTTGTGCTTAACCACTTGAGATCCTTTTGGTTTTTTGGATCTCTGCCTGTAGCATTAAAAAAAAAAAAAAAAAAA
>VXAD01001102.1:0-10573 GCA_013399195.1 Dicrurus megarhynchus
AAAGGAAAGAGGAAAGGAAAGGAGAAAGTCTGAAGGCAGAATATTAAATCAGTGAATTTATAACTACCAGTTATATCATTCTAGGACAGAGTTGATATGCAAACACTCATATTGTCCATAAATAGTTAGGAGTGTCATTTTGCCCAAAAACTGTCAAAATATACTTTGGTGGTTATTAACTCTATTTCCACCATTTTATAATGCTCTTTATCTCCAATTTACAGGAGATGAACCCAAGCTAAAGACATGACATTTCATTCATATTTCATTCGGGGAGTACATTTGTTCTACATTTTTGGAGCATGCAGAATTAGAAAAGCAGCTTCAGATTTGCCTGCACCTGAATGTTTCAAAATCAGCTACTGAGGCCTGGCTTTCATGCAAGGCTGAAAAACCAGGTGGAGTAATTTCCTATGAAGTATATACCATTTCAGTTTTGCTAGTAATGTCATGGGAACTGCTGTATTGAATCTGATCAGTTGTTCCTCTAATCTAAGAACAGCCCTAACTATGAGTAATGCCAGTTTCTTCAAAGCAAAATTCAAGAAACACTGTAGTGAGGCCCTGTTTAATTATCTGCCTGATGAATGGTGCCTTTTTCCTCTTCTTTAAGTCTCTGTTTATGCCTGAAGCTCAAAATATTTCAATGTTTTCCAAAAGAGTTGCTTGAGTTGTGTTTTAACACTCTTCAGTATAGAGCTATATGTTTTTTTTGTCCATACACACATCTAAATTCTTTTAGGGATTCAACTACAACAGTGAGTTCCATAGAATAGTTTTTATCAAAAATACACATTTTAACTCATTCCAGCTTTTCTTTCTTGACATCTCATTGGTTGCCATTTGTTCTTGTATTCTGAAGAAAGGGAGGTAGAATTTTACAAAATGTCTATTAGTATGCCATAAACCAACACTAAAACCTTCTGTGTTGCAATGCTATTTATACTGCATAATAGTGCATAATTTGCTTTTCTTACAGTCTCTATACACTCTAAATTTTATCAGACGCAGAAGAGAACTCCCAAAAAGTGTTACCAGTTTGAAAGAGATTTACACTAAGTTCATGGAATCTGAAGGAAAACACAGGTTATCTTTTTCTTTTTCTATATTCTGAATGACTTTGGTAAGAAATAGGTAGAAATTTGAAGTGAAAAAAAAGTTAATATGGGACACATAATACTGCTGTGGTGAGCTCTGTGCTTTCTGCCCTAAATGTCAGATTCTGCTCTTCTTTTTTCAAGAAGGAGGTGGTGGGTAGAAGGGAACTCTTCTTTTATCCAGGAAGTCAGCAGAGAACAATCTTTCAGGAGCAGCAATAGCAGCAGATGCATCCCATGTTCTAGAGAATTACAGAGAGAGCAGCATGCTCTCCTTTCCCTTTACACACACAGCCATGAGGAGGAACTAGGAATCCTTCAGTCTGATCATGCCCATAAACACACAAAGAATATAATGAGCTGGAAGGGACCCACTTGTCCAGCTCTTAAGTGAATGGCCTGTACTGGGATTGAATCCACAACCTTGGAGATATGAGCACTGAGCTAAGCTCGGGGTCAGCTCTAGGACCATGTGTCTGGATGGGTTGTCAGACTTTCAATTTTTTTCCTCTATCTCAAAAAAAAAAAGTTGGCTTAGATGGGGGAAGGAAGGGAAATTGTGGAATAAATGGACAATATAGTTTGAACTTCTCAGGAGCAAAAAAGTTTCCATGGGAGCAAAATGCAGGCAAATACCAGATACTAAACTGCAAAAGCTGTTATGTCATGTTTAGTGAGGGATATTGACCTTGGAATATATCCCTACAGGCCTTCACCAAGAGATGTGCTCACACTGCAGCACTGAGAGTGAGCACCATGCCCCTGACTGTGGCTGCAGTGCTTGTGCTTGAGCTCAGTGAGTGGTAGGAAGTACAAGTTAAGGCTTATCATGATTATGACAGTATTATTTTTGGACCCCGAGCACAAGCAAACTGCACTTGTAAAGTGTGTTATTTCGATAGATTCAGATTTCTTTAAAAATGTTTCAAGCTAACCCAAGAAAAAACAGTGCTTCCTCTAAATCTTTGTGACAGTGGACTGTAGGAATTATGATCCTCAGGGGCCTAGTATAAACTGTAGTGCCTAGAGCCTTAAACTTGTGGTAAAATGGTTGCACTTTACTGAAGAGGTTGCAGTCTTCAAACAAGTCCATTGCAAAAGAGAGCACAGTGACTTGAGCTGCACTTTCCATAAGCCCATACACAAATAGGTCATTAATTAGAAATTAAGCATTTTGAAAGAGTTGGAAGTTGAATAGGAGACAATGTAATGAAATAACTGAATTTAGATTTTCACAAGATGAATTTTTTTTTATTTTGCTTAACCCTTTCAGAAACTTTGACACTACAGAACTTACAATTTTCAGCAAAAAACCTTCTCAGAGAAAATTCTTAATCAAGATTTTCTGGTTATATTTTATTCTATAGGGTCTGTATATTTTGTTTTGCTTTAGGCTTCACTAAAATGATTCAACTTTCATAAAACTCTTCTGAGGAAAGGAATTTAATTAAAAAAAAAAAAATCCAACTGACTCAAAACCCAGGACTATGAAAACAATGATAATCCTAGCAGTGAATATTACTCTGTCAGTGTGCTTCTCTAAGTCCATGATGCAGAGCCCTGACAGTACGGCTGTGTACTGCAGTCGGGACAAAACCAAGGGCTGAAACAGCTGTGACAGCAGGAATCTTTAATGTTCCTAGAGCACCTATGCTCACACCAGCAGCACAGCTTGTGGTGTGGCTTTATCATACTTGTTAAGGGCTTATTTGGCTGATACAGATGCATGCACACAGAAGTTCTTTCCCAGTGAAGTACTGAGGTAAAACATTGCTGCTGTGGACATAAGCTCAGATTGTATAAACCCTGTTCAAGTAAAAAAAAAAAATCTTGGGGAGAAAGGACTCTGCTACGAAATCACTGAAGCAGTTGACAGTGGTGATCATGGAGCCTTGCAAGACTCCCGATTATCTGTACAAAAGACTGGGACCCCGAGAGAGCAAGGAAAAGGCACTTCCCCGCCACTAAGGCAAGTACAGGCTGTGTGTCCTAAAGAGGTGGAGCTGAAGTGATGAGTGAAACCTGATAAACTCGTCTTTGGTAGATGCCTTGTGACCTCATTGTGACTTCAATAGCTGGTTTTACGAAAATGGAGCTAGCAGCCTGAAACTTAACCCTGCAGGGAAACCCGAGTTGCTTAGGAAAGCTCTGTTTCAATGTTTGCTGGGTCACAGTGCTTTCCCACTGTGTCATGGGTTATTCCAGTGCAGAAGGACCAAAAAATAAAACCTGTCTTGAATTACCCTCACTCTGAATGGTCCTGCCTTGCAGGAGGGCCAGTGAGGTAGAGGATGAATCACAGTTAGGCACAGGTTTATGAGATAATCTGAGAAAAAATTTCTAACTCCTATAAAAAGTCCTGTGAATATTTCTGGGGACTTCAGACAATATAAGATAGAGGCAAGAGAGGTTTGCTGTTGCACTTACAATCATGTGCACCATGCATTTAGTCACCTGTGTAAAGCTACCTGATGCCAGTTAGAAATGTTTTGAGAATTTTCCCTTCAGGGCCATGGGAGCCATAATATCCCATCCTCTGTTATGGGAAGCAGCTGTAATGGTGTGTCTGCCACTCTTCCCCGCAGGAAGTGGAGCTTCATCTACTCTTGAGCTCTGCTCTTGAACATCTACTCTTTGACTGTCTACAAATGTCTTAAAACTAACCCTGTTTCTCAACCATATACTTTCTGGGTGTGTGCTGTGTCATCCAGACATGGAGCTCCTCATGTTTCAAAAGGGTGCTGGAAGGCACACATCTTTCACAAGCCTTGCTGAGAAATAATAACAGCAGAATTGTTGCTATTGCATGTAGCGGTTATATATGTGAAACAGCTGGACCTTCTGGCATCCTGATTCCCCTTTTCTGGACAGACAGACAGGGTACAGGAAGGAAAGGGGAACTTGCAGACGTGGGGAAGAGGGACTAATCAGCAGCATCTAAGCCTTAGACCCAGTGTCTTTCATTGAATAGCACGGAATGAGCAAAGTGAAGTTCTGTTTGCGGGGGAATGTTGCAGGCATCAAAAGTATTTATCAAGAATATGTTTTCTCATGCAGAAGCTAAAAATCTGTACCTTGATTTCTATCATTCCTGATTTTGACTCACTTGGTAGTGGTCAGATGTTAACTTCCTTGTTGTCCTTTACCAGGACTGATTAGGAGGTGAACTACTCATTTGTTTTTTCTCACTGCCATTGTTTTACTCAGGAGCAGTACAAACACCTAAGTAGGAATGTCATGACTGAAGGAGAATTAAGCATACTAATCTGCTCTCCATGCCAGCCATTAATAAACTATATATCCTGTCTTCACTTCACTTTCATATTCATTACTTCTCTAATGAAAAAAAAAAGATATTTTAATGGTCAAAAAATTCTAAATGATTAATGGTACATCAGTTAATGACATTTTAAAAGTATTTCAGGCTGGAAATGTGACATTACAATCATTAAAAATCAGATTCAATTTCCAAAGGTCCTAATCTTAAACTTTATACTGCTGGCAGAAACATAAAATGATATCCCGTAAGCGTGGGTGCTTCGGTATGATGGAAAAGCTCAGGAGTTTTGTGAGCGCTGCCAGAAAATAATGTGTTCTCGGAAATTCTGGAAGTTGAGCAGGAAGATAACTGATGAGGATATGACAAGGCAAATGAACAAATTGTTCGGTATAGAGGAATGCTTAATACATAGAGATCTTTTTCTCTGAGACATTGTTTGGGGTCCAAGAGTAGCATAATGGCTCCAAATGGATAAAAACAACAGTAAATCCCATTCTCATGCATTATGCATAAGCTCTCGCTATTGGAGTTTACACCACCATCTGGTGTTTAATTATTCCCGCTTTACACCACACGGTGGTGTGAATCTAATGAAATGAATATGTACATTACAATAATTTGGTGCATAGATTCTGGTTTGCTAATTATTAGGTGCCAGGCTTCCTTTTCTAAAGCTGAAACTTCAAATTCATTCCGAAAAATAACTGTTTCTGTAGGCTTTCACTGGCAGATACAATGACAATTACTTGTTCCATTCTCTAAAGATCCATTATTTCTATATGTCTAGTTGAGTTTCTTTAACATCTGTACAACATAAATTAATTATACAGTTGTGTCAGAATTCCTATTATCATACACTGTCCTTGTCTAACTGTTTGCAGTTTTAAAAAGTTTTTTATATATATATACACTTTGGTATTGAAGAACTCTCTTCCTGTCTCCCTTCCTGACACAGTGGCTGTCACTATCTACACAAAATTTTGCTATGTATCGAGGTTATTTTTTTTCCACATTATCACCTGTAGACCATTAGATTTCAATCTGTCATCAGTGTATCTGAAACCAATATCCTGTGTTATTAGTTAGGATGGCAGTTTCTACCTAGCAATGAGCCCTGCTGTGAAGAGTGAGACTCCTCAGCAAGTGCAGTGTTCCCAGTGCTCCCAGAAAGGATGCTGAAATAGGACTGGGTCCTCCATTAACAAATAATACTGTCCACATATTTTTCTGTTAGCAAATGGTTTCATAAACTGAGATACAATGTAAGGAGAATCAACAGGATTTTCTGCAATAATCACTAAGAAAACTTGGAAGGCTTTAATAGTGTGTTCAACAGTGTCACTTCCAACCAGATGATGGTTATCTGGTACGATAATGCTGTTAAGGGACATTCGGATAACCAATGCATCCAGGAGTGTAATCCTTCCTTACAACTCACAAATCTAATTTACTCTTCTGTGTTTTGGTATACTTTTCTGCTCAGTGATTTGTGAACTTGTGAGCAAATTCACAAGTTAGTTATGATATATAGCACTAAAAACATGTCTAAAAGCCGCAAAAGTTCATATTTGCAGAGATATTTGAGAAAATATAACAAAGAAGAATGGTAAGAGAGTCTGAGAGCCTGGAACAAAAGCATTTTGACATGGTGGTTTGGTGGTTTTTCCACCTTTGAAAATTTTCCTATTATTACACCTATGCTTTTCCTTGATCTGTATTTCAGTAATCTTAAAAAAAATAAGAAAAAGAGGAATTAGAATCTATACTTCTCAGATAATTTTCAGTGAAGACTAAAACCTCAGTTTCATATTATCTTGACAATTCAAATCATCCCATCTTTCTTTTTTCCTTCCTCCTGTTTATGAAAACCTTGATAACACATATTAATTTGCAATCAAAGCTTGTTAGAAAATGAAGAAAACATCACAGTTCAGAAGAGCATTTTTCACTCTTCTGCAAGAAACAAAAAAAGCCTTGTTAAACTTTTCATTCATTGTTATGTGTGTTTTAATCAACAGTCTTTTGAAATTAATATGTAGATTTAAGTAGCATGGAGAAAACTATAGTTTATGGCAGATATTGCAGAAATTGTAGGTATTATAATAGCAAAAACATTCCATTGAAATTAATGTACTTAGCCATAACATGAAAGGAATTCTTTCACTCTACCAACTTTCAAATTTTTATAAATACAATTGAAGTAGAACTTCTAAATTCAGTAATATCACCAAATCTGAATGCGTACAAAATATATTACTTGTGTATCAGCAACTATGCAAATACTCTGTCATTTTCATTTTCTTGTAAAAAAAGGACAAATACCATTATATTTACCATTTTTCAAATATCCATATTTGAATATTATTAAAAGCTAAACAAATTCAGACATAGGACATTTATCTACAGTCCCAGTGGGTAACAAAAAGTGATAGTTATAAAAATAATTAATACACTATTTTTCAATTTAATTTTGTGTATGTGAAATGGTGATAGAAAGAATTTGAATAGAATAATGATTGTCTCAGAAACAAGTTTCACTTTTTTTTTTAAGAGAAAACCAAATAAGAAACTTTCAAAAACTCGACCAATATCCAGCTGTTGCTTTTGATGCAGAGCATGTTGTTTCCCTACCACTTCTATCTCCCAGAACTATTCTGTATTCACTAGTCCTGGAGAAAGTGGGAATGTCGTGACATTTGTATCATCTCTCTGGGCTACCAGGGAACCTCAAAAAGTTCGGGTCATATTTCTAGTTCTTGAAGAAATTAGGGAAAGGACTCTGTGGGGTTAAATTTAGTATTATCTCATCAGCATTATCTCATCAGCATTCAGTACCACTGCTATGCCATGAAGGAGAAAAAATAACAGAGAAAAATGAGAAGAGGAATAGATAAAAGGCAAGCACTGAGTGGAAAAACATGTTGTTTCTTAATTGAGCTGGAACAGGGGAAAACGTTGCTTGCAGCTCTCTTTTGATGAGAAACCTTCTTGTGCCCATGACTACGTTGGTTAAAAATATAGTGCTGTTGTTAATAGACAGTCAAATTGCAAATTCTTATGTGGTAAATCAATGGTGAAAATTCAGGAAGAAAACAAGAGGAGGAAGTGAGGAAAAATATAAATCAGCAATGTGAATATTTGTAGGAATTAAAAAGTTAATTTATCTGACTGAAGACATCATCCTAACCCCTTTGAAGCTGTGCATATTTACATCAGCTGAGATTTTCTCTCCCTTCTATCTCCCAATGTCTCAGTCCCTTTCTCCCCACTGTATCCCAAAGTGTCTCTGATGGTGTTTGTAGTTCCATACTGTAGTTTATACTGTACACAAAATGGCAAGTAGGAAGATCCCACAAACTTGTAAGGATATTAGATTCGGTGTTAAGACATTGTCTCACACTCAACTTTTATCCTGAGCCATCTAAACTGCACATATTATTGATGTTACAGGATTTAATCTTTTTTTTCTTCCTTTTTACTCTTCAGACAACAGCATCCCTACCTATTATCTGGGCTGGACTAGGATTAAACTCACCAGAGTGAATTCTGAAATGGAATTTTCAATGTATTCTCTTTGAAGACTCAGAATAAACATGGCAAGAACAGCCACTGTAATGGCATTTTGGCACTTTGTCTCACAGGTGGCAGGGGAAGGTACAGAAACTGAAAAAATAAACAAAACCACCCCCTACAAACAAACCAGTAAACTAAATGACCTTGAACTTGGGATAAAGGCTGGGCTTGGGGCAGAGGCTTGATACTGCTTTTGTTGTAACTAATCCTAATGCAATGTCTTCTAATTATAGAATAAACATTCCCTCTCGGATGGAGCTGCCTGTCAGCCCACTCTACGGGAGAAATCACCATATGGGCTGCTCTGCAGACGGCTGGGCAGTGGCATGTGTACAGCTGTGCAGGACGAGCACCCAGGTGTTTCAGCCTGCCTGTGACAGGCAGCCAGCAGGCAGTTCTGCAAGGGTGGGGAGGATACTCAGTCAGGGTGAAAGAAACCAGCAAGATGGGATTTGACAGCAAATAGCAATAATAATAAATAATATTAATGGATAAAAATAAAGTGCTCTTTTTTTACTTTTTTCTTCCCCTGTCAAATCAGGGTTTTCCCTAAGGAACAAAGTCTGATCTTGTTTAAGATTTGCTGAGACTGTAAATAAGAAATATGAATATAACACAAGGGTAGGCATCCATGAGGTTGCTCAAAATCATGTTAAAAATAGCAAAAAGGATGGAGTTGCTTTGCTGCCACATGAACTAAATGAGCACACCTGAAACAGACAGATAGCACTAATTTCTATCCCCAGTTTTTCTCAACTCCCATTCCTGGATCCTCTGCTACCTGATTCCAGTGGCTCAGCTGATACAGATTTTCAGTCCTATGCTAAATATACTGCTTAGACCATAGGGAATGCAAAGTCACTTCACTGCCTGCATCCAAGTTTCTTTTGACTTGTGCTGGTGAAACTGCTATAGAAATCTGAGCTTCTTTCTGCCACAGCTGAATCTGGAAAAGATACATTTTATGCTACCGTCAGCTGAATCCTGCACACAGCTGCATCCAGATTCAGATATAACCATATACACAAATAACAGTGCTGTGAAGCTGTGAGCACAAAGGAAATACAGATTGAAAAGCTATTACAAAGTGCCAGAGAGTGTTTTGTGTTATACAAAAATACTTATTACTAAGTATTTGCATTGGTTACAAAGCTTTAGAAATGCTTTAGAATTGAAAGGCTGCTTTTAACCAATGCATAAATATGATGAGGAGCACCTGTAAATATTTCTGATTATCAGTCAATATATGTAGACTGTTATTTTGCTTTGGGCTGAAAAACCTAAAAGAATATTTTGCGAAAAATACATTTTAAAAACGCAGAAAAAATTAGCATTATAGGTAAAATATATGCAGTTTTCTTAAATGTAAAATAATACATTAATGAAAACCAGTGTTAACTTTTTTTACTTTTAAATGTTGTCTTACACTATATACACTATTGCCCTTATTATATATTGGAAAAAAACAGAGAAAATTAAGAATGTCAGCCTAAGCATCTTTGAACTTTTAACAGGTGTGGACTCCCCACTTCCTACAATAATCATCCTAAGCTTGACAAACTTTTGAGTAATTTAGCACAATGGCCAGTGTGTCAGGAGTCTGCACCAGTGGGAGTCTTGACTGAGGAATGAAGTAGAAGTGAATTAAACACACTTTAGTTTTGGTCATTAGTTTTAAACAAGTCATAAAATATTCATCCTCTTAATCTTGACAAGAATTGAGTGTTAGAGAAAGTCAAATGTAGGACTCATCTCACCTATGTGTGATCAAATAAAACTTAGACTTCTCCATGGAATTCTCCTCCCCTTCCATGGAGACTTAGAAATGAGAAAATTGCCTTCTGGATATGCCTCTCTCTCTTCAATGATTACAAAAGGACACCTGACAGATTTCTTAGACTAGACTAGCTCTTACATAGATGCACTAAGAGGGATGAATTCCATCTGTGGGCTGAGATTTTGAGCATTTCAAAAATGCTTACATGACTTCTATGTTCATTTTTCACAGGCTCTCCAGAAATCTCTCTCTCTCAATTACTTATATTTGGAGTTTATTTGAATTCCAATCAAATGGATAGACAGGCACCTTACTAAAATCCAAGTAAGCTGATTAAATCCTTAAATTCTCAGTGCATTTTTTAAGCATAACTTACAATTTCCTTGTTTGTTTTTTGTTAGCTCATACTTGGGGAAGAAATGCAGAAGATGAATGCATCCACATGGGGATACAAATTCCAAAAGTATAACAGAAGAAGAAACATAGAAACCTTCAATAAAACTGCTCAGGAAAAGAGAAACTAATCCCCATGAACTTGCATTGCCACACACAAAAAAAATTTCCTTCTGTATCTAGCAATCAGTGACTGTTTTATAGTCTGAGTCATTGTCATGGGTTAGCATAGTTTGAGTTTTGAGGAAAGACTCCTTCAGCCTCGGAGGTGATTTTTTGCACAGGGGTGCTTACAGTTTCCTCTGGACGTGACCTAACCAATCAACTGGCTAGTTGGAATATTGACAACTTCTTTAAGCCACTTAAGAAGCTTGGTACGCCTCTGTGATCCACATTTAAGAGCGAACAGAGCCCGGGAAAGCTCTCGGACTTCCGGCTTTCGGACAGGTAACT
>VXAD01001102.1:10980-26688 GCA_013399195.1 Dicrurus megarhynchus
AGCAGTTGTGGGGAAAGCTGCAAGTTGAGGGAAGGGACTTTCACAGGCAAGGAGAAACCATTCCGGGTGGCCTTGCTGTGACACTGAGCCACAAGAGAACTGTTTAACTGTTTTTGTGTGGAGATGTCTCCATAGGATGAGCAAGAGAGACTCCTCTCCCTAGGTGGACTGAGAAAGTTCTTCTAGAGATGGTAAACTGACTCTGGAAAACCTTGAGGGTTGTTTTTTCATGTTGTTGGTGGGAGGAGGAGAAGAAGGTGGGGGGAGGAGAAGTGTTCTGAAGGTTTAGTCTAACTTTTTTTCCTGCTTTTTAGTTCTGTTAATAAACTTCTTTATGCTTTTAAGGTTTAAGTTTTGTGCCTGCTTTGCTTTTCTCCTGGTTCTTATCTCACAGAAGGAAAATAAGTAAGTAATGGGCATTTTGAACCAAACCACTACAGTCATTAAAGTAGTTCTTGTATGTACACTAGCTGAAGAGAATGGCAAGCTGAATTCAGAGTCATACCTGTCATCTCTATTTTAATGTTAAATATAATTTACATAAAAAGTAGGATGCAATATTGTGTTCTATCAGTTATATTTCTGAGAGGAGTGGACACTCTCCAGATGAAACTTTGATGCACACTTTTGATTTTGTACCTGAGTGGTAGAGCACACCTTTCTTCATAGCACTACTGGGTTTCACAACCCTCCACCTTGTGACTTACTGTAGGAGCCAATGTCAAAGCCCTTGAGCACCTAAATTCCCATTAGTGAAGTCCTCCTGGCCACTTAATCCTGGCATGCACAACAGTTTAATTCTGTTAGCACTAAAGAGTGAGGTGCCACAATCCTGCCTAAATCTCAGCTTGATTAATAAAACAAGTATTTCCAGAACAGTTTTCCCTGGGTAGATCCACAGTGTAGCCAGTCTGTAATAAAGGCAAAGCTGTTGTATCGTTAGAGGGGCAATTCAGTGGTTGGTGAGATGTGAAGGAACTAAATTTTGACTTTTCTTCCAACTGAACCCAAGCTGCCTGAGGCTACCACTGATAAGGTATTCCAGGATGGGAGTTTCTCAGCCTCTTCTGTCTCATTTACCAGGAAATAATAGAATAACAGAGGAGCCAGAGGTCGAGAAGAACAATTTGCCAGCCTGCCAGTTAGAGCACTCACCTAGAATGTAGGATCACCACATTCTCAAGGGAATATAAATAATCCAGAAAAAGTGAAACAACTTCATCAGGTAGAAATGTAAGTGTCCCCCCCTCTTTAACCAGGTGGTTTCCATTTACATAGTAGATGACTGTTTATACCACATTAGTAAAGGGGAAAGGGAAAGGGGGGAGTGGGAATTATATATTCCTTGCTATATTGTGAGTTCTTTAAGTGGGATAAAGAAGGCAGAGGAGGCAAAGCATCAACATATTAAAGGAACCAATCTTAATGCTAATGTTTAATCCAAGACCCATGAATATTTCTGAAAGCTGAACAGATATCAGCTATAGTGATGTCCTTGGAGGAGTATATCTTTTAGGAGTTTCTGGTGGAATAGAGCTTTTCAAGAGTCTTGTGACATTCCAAGTCCATAACTGGAAAATTTTGTGCTACATTTTCTTCCCTTTGGTCAGATATTCCTATGATTTCCTTTGAAAGATTCTGGCACTTGGACACTTTCTTACATGACCTCAACTCAGTATATCTGTAGAAAATTAGACAATAAAAGTGACTGATCAGTGTGCACTGAAGGACCTTCACAAAGCCAATAATGGAGCAACATCAGAGCTGGGGTAAGGAGGCAACACAAAATCCTGCCCAACAGTGGAGAAAAAAACAAAACCAGCAATTAGAGTAGCTCAGGCTGCCACAGAGATCTAGGTACTTCATTTTGGCTTTGTGTCCTCTTTCAGGTGCCCTGATGACTTTTGACGTGTGAAACATATACATCTTCATCTACTGTATAGAATTTGGAGTTATTAGTCTTACTATGCAGCTGTATGCCTGAAGACAATCATGCAAATCTCTGCTATGAGCCTATCCCATTTTCCTTTTCTAAATCTCATGAGACAGAATCCAACCTGGTGTCAGGAAATATGTTCCTGAGGGACCATTCACCAAGACTTTTTATGCAGCTCAGTCTAAGCATCTTCATAACTGGATATAAAAAGAAACTTTTATTATTTTTATCATTGTACCATTCAAAATTACTTCTCTCTTGTATCTGCTTTTACTTTCGTTGTTTCCAGACTGAGACTCTGACCTTGCAAACATCTAATTTTGAGCATGTGAGTAGTGCCTTGAAGTTCAAGAAGGGCAACAGAAGTGAACAGAGACATCTGACCCCAATTTAAACCTTAATCCCATGAAGATTTTTGAATATGAAATCAATATGACTATTCACACAGCTAAACATAGGAATGTGAACTCTTTACAAGGTTGGGACCTACTAGAATAGGCTCTTTTAATTTTGTTTAGTGCAGGATTTCCATGTTTCTGACAATTTTGTTGATCTTCTTGTAACCTTGCATATTATTGTTTTGACGTTTGGGAAAGATTATTATCTCAGGGGTTTCAGCAGGACCAAAGGTGTTTGGGTGAGCTTTCCAATATCTGGCGATAATATGTTGTAAGAAAACACAGTGTTTTGTCACACTGTCTCCATGAATTCACAAATTTCCTCAGTTCTGCAAGCTGTAACTCTCTGCGAATATTATAATGCATTCACTTGCATCATTGAACCTCAGGCTTCTAATGGAGAACAGTCCCTTGCTGGCTTGTGTTGTGAAGTATTATGTCCACATGTATCATTATTTTTCTTTTCATAATATTAGGCCTCATTAATCCATTCCTAGTTACCTTGTATTTAAAAATAGAAGTTATTAAAGTGGATTGCTCTGAACTGCATAGTAAATAAATTATTTAGGTTATTTGGCTCTTAAACTTATGTCATAAAAGTATATTATTATTCACATGTACATGTGCACAAGTAAAGATACACAACTTTATATTTTTCTTAATAAAACAGAAAATTATGTCAAATAAAATTCTGTTCTTTCTATAGTGAATAATGTCTATTTACAAGACTGTCAATATACAAGAAACAGGCAACCTGTCAACTTGCTTTTAAAATACATTCTTAGTGTGCACCTTTTGCAGTTTTTTTGAAAATCCAAGTCCAGGAATTCAAGGTGACATACACTCTGCCTTAAGCCCATCAAAGTCCCTAAAAGAAATCCAATACTCCTGTAGTTTTTGAAATAGTCTAATTCCTAAGGCATTTAAATACAGTATTTTCATTCTTAGATTAAAGCCCCCTGGGTGCTTAATTTTAATTGCCCAGATATATGAATTGCATTCACACCAGGCAGTGCAAATAGACACCTGAACTCCGTCAAAGCCTTTAAAGAAGCTTGACAAATATGAGCCATGAGATTATATTTAGCATCCTCTGGCATGCTGTCTGTTGATTGGGATTTAATTTTTTTTTTTATAAAGGGTTGATCTGGACTAGTGGTAGAATCCTGCTCTAGGTCCTAGGCTACTCAGCATGAGGGGATGGAACTCTTATATGCTGACATAGTGCCCAGACTATCAGGTCTGTGGAGATTTGCAACACTCAGCTTGTTTACAATCAAGCAGTTAAAAGTCACAGGGCACTGATATTTATCTGGCAAGAAAGGAACTAGATGAAAATGAAATTGTTGTCCCTGCTCTGGGACTGCTGTCCTGCTTCATCTCTTAAGGTTGCCCTTACTGCTTACTTTCAGTATAAAGGGCCAGCACTTTGGCAAAGGCAGCCATGAGCAAGACAGATTCCAAATGATGAAGGCAATTTGTGTTTCCCCTTTGTTCCTGAATTCTCAGGAGAAGAGATGAGAAGAACTAAATCCTAATTTCAGGATGACATGATGGAAGGAGACATCTTTTTGTCTATATATTGCCAATGTAGAATATTAGTAGCATGTAGAATACTGCTGGCCAAAGCTCTATCACCTGCAGCAGAATCTGAAGTCAAGTACACAGCATATCCCTCTCCAAGCCTCCAGAGACATCACCTCACACCACTGTGGGTGCAGGGAATTCTAGTATCTCTGAAACCTCCCCTTGCAAGAACTGATTCTTCACATTTTTAGAGAAGTCCTTCATCACCTCTATTGAGCAGCTGGATTCCTCTTCAGTTTATACTGAAGTATAAATGTAGGGGAATAGCATTTTGCATTGCTCACTTTACCTTTTTGGTTTACCCTTTTGGTTTGACTTGCTTAATTTTTATTCTCCAGTAAATAGCATTTAATAGAGATCCTTCAGGTTTTTTACACAATCAGCTTTTTCCTTTGAAAGTTTTACTAAGTTAAGCTTATCTTTTTCAGTCCTCATGATCTAACTACCTACAGATATCTGAATGTTTTGTCACACTGTCTCCATGAATTCACAAAATCTAAAATCAGTTTTCTTCTACTGGACTGTTAAATCAGCTCTGTGAATGGTAAACCTGTCATGAGTTTATCTATGTCCTGATTTTTGAAGACTGTCATAAATTAAGCTAATATAAAGTTTTATATTAGCTTATTATGTTCAGTCTCTCCTGCATTGTATCATTTCATCATGGATTGTTTCTGCCATTCTCAAACTCAGAGTCATTTCATACAATAACTGCCAGAGAATTGCTTCCTTCTTTCTCTCATATTTCCTTTCGAAATGCACTCTGCTTTAAATATAAGACAGACTGTAAGTTCAATATCTTGCAGCCCTTCAGGGGTAGAAACAGAAGCTTTATCCCATTAGAAACAGATGGTTCCTACCTTCCCAAAGGGTCCTACACAGCTCTAACTGGAGTCCCTAGAAAGTCCTGAAACAGTATGTTGTGACAGACTCTTCACACCTGCAATCATGCCAGTTACTAACCTACCCTATACAACTACCTTTTAAAAATTGGAAGGGCCATACAATAGCACAATGGCACTGAATGCAGACAAATAAAAGCCTTTGTTTATAAAAAAATATATAAATAAAAATTGTAAGTGTCCTAACATCATAAAGATTTCCAACTCCCATTGACACGTGACATCTAATTCAACGAATAGTTGTATATACACCATATATTGCTGATGTTGGTTAGGGATTTCCTCTGGCAGAACGACTAAGGGCTGACATCTGCCATTTTGATTTACATTAGCTGGTGATAAGTCTGTCTTACTGGTAAGTCAGAAAACACTTAGAAACATAGGACTAGGATGAAATTAATTTTTGGAATGTAGTTCAGCTCCTGATATTACAGGTATGTATAACACATAATACTTTTAATATATTAAACAAGTTCCACTTTACAAATAGGTCAGACTTTTTTGCATCTGTGTTCTTTCTGTAGATAAATCATCGTTCTTATGGCAGAAATCTTATTCTCCTTACTTGCCCATGTCTATCCATGACCTGGCTAATTGTCTTTTGTTTAAAGTTCCCTCTACCTGAAGCATCATTATCACTTAACTTAGAGTTCAACATTTTTCCTGGTGTTCGCACCTTGTATGTTTTCAATCCTTTTTGACCTTCTTTTCTACGACTAAACTAATAAATACCCAACAACATTATGTTTCTTTTCTTAAGGTTTTCTCCTGATCTTATTCACCTTTCTCCAACCTGTTCCAGTTTCAATGCACCTTTTTTTGATTGTATGTGACCAGAATTATATACAGTGTTTTTCATAAAATTTCACTTTTGCCTTGTACAATGTTTTTGATTCCTGCCTGTCTCCTCTGAAAACACCTCAAATCACATTTTTCTTTTTCATGGTCATACTGTCGTGATGGAACATAGTTGTCTGTGACACGTAGAGACAGATTTTCTTCCTCAGTCATTTCCAAATTATGAATGTCTGATTTACTGAGAAAAATTGTTATTCTTAATTCCTAAATGCACAACCATATATTTCATACTATCGAATTTCATTCTGCTCCTATTTTTTCACTACGCAGGGTCATCCAGTTCTTTCGGCATGATATCCCAATTTTCCTAACAAGTTACATATTTAACTCGGTATCATATTTCTTTCAAGGTTATTAAAGAAAATATTAATGAAACCACCCAAGAGACCAATCACTGAGGAACTGCAGTTGCAGGCTCCCTCTACCTGAGTTCATCCCTGTTCTTTACTCCTATTGTCACACCTCCTTTAGTCCCTTCCCCACTTTGTAATTCCCAGATTAATCCTTTTTTTCTTCTCTTCTTAACTAACAATTCCTGTGTGGTATCAGACTGATAAGATCTGTTCTCTTTTCCCATCTAGAAAATCAATCATTCTTCAATGAATTCTATCAGGTTAGACTGGCAATATCTTATTCTTTCTTTCAAAATGTCTTTCAGAAGAAGCCTTGAATATTATTATTTATCAGACTAATGGGTTGTCATTCTGCCCTCCTTTTCATACTTTATCTTCTATTCTCCACAGATATGAAACAACACAGGAAAGAAAAAAAAAGTACTACGAAATCTGGCTGTGAAGTCTGAAATTCTATGTTTCGTTTTGCTACAAGTTCTGGAATAAAAAGACTTTGTTCCTCTGCTTTGGATACTTTAAGATCTTTGTATTTTGCATCTATCCCAACTGCAGTAATATCCATTATTATATATATTATAATAACCACTATTCACACACTCATCACCTTACCTGTGTTTTCATCATCATCAGATTCATAGAAAAATGAGGAAAATATTAATTGAAATAGATATCTTCCTACTCTTGTTGCATATTACTGCTGATTCTTCTATTCTTAATCTTTTTTATTTGTGGGATTGAAGCAATTTCTTATGGCCTGACTAACAAGCAATGTATAGGAAGCACAGAAGTGTAAACCTTTGCAGTTTCTTCTTTAAAATTTTTGTTTGTCCTTTTATATATTCTGTTTTCTGTTTGTATTTGATCTCTTTGCATCGCCTTTTTTTTTTTTTGCATTGCTTATTTACCAGTTAGATTTGGAACACTGAAAGATTTGTCTTCCTGCACTTTTGAGTTTCTTACATGATTTAGGTGATTTTTATCCTCCTGGAATGATGATCTTTTTTAATACGAAAAATATCTGGTATTTGGTACAAGTGGAAGAATGTATTGACACAATCTATATTAGTACATTTTATAAGACCTTAATTTTAATTCTTCCTGACTCATTCATTTTCTGAAGATATTAAGAGGAGAGTGTGTCCATATGAAATAGTCCATAGGATTGTGGAGAACATCATGATATCTTCCTGAAAGTCTCATCTCTAAATATGGAATGAACCCATCCCTAATTAAATTTTGAGATCATTATCATTTAAGTGGTCTGGCTGCAGATGTTGTGCAGTCCCTCTAGTCAATGGCAGGAACAAAAAACTGAGAATCAGTAAATTTCTACCTGAATATTCATTGTACAATATCTTTCTTTGTTCTTTCTGGAATTAGCTGGCGGTCTATTGCCCATTAGCAAACAGTTACTTAAGCAGAAGCTAATGTTACAGATGCTATAAAAAGAGCAGCAGCAGAGCAAACAGATTTAAATCAGCTCAATTCCAACAAAAACTCTTTCATCTTGAAACAATTTAAACTCTACCAAGGGTAAGTAAACAGAAATAATATATTTTCTTTCACCTTCAACTGTCAGTAGTTGCTTTCATATTCCCTGTCTTCAGATATGAGAAGGATTTTTATATCTTTCCCAGTACAAGACTCTGTTAACATGATTATTTTTCTTTAGTTTACACATTTCTTACTGTATTTACATGATATTCAGTTGTGAAAATTTTCTAAACCAGAGTTCCTCCTACAGATGTAGAACAAGAAAACAAGATATAGGAGAGTCAAGGATCTTCTTTTTTCTATAAATTGTGTTGATCATACAGAAATATAAAAGCAACTTTAGCAACTGAGTCTGATTTTACTTCTACATTGATATAATCAACCTAATTCTCTGCAATATATTTAGAATCTTTATGTATGTTCATACATAGAAACAAAACCATTTACATATAGGAACACCAGGGAACAGAAAAGATCCAAAGGATTCTTTCATTTTTAAATGATGATTCTTTATGTTTCTTTCCTTTCAAGTCTAATATAGTACTTTTAACATCTAAGAAAAGCCACAGGCATATTGAGGAACTATCTCACTTGTTAAAGGGTACTAAATTTGCGTTCCTTTAGAAAATGTCAAAAATTGTGGCTGGCAAAAATGTTCTTCAAAAGATTTTTTTTTTTAAATAGCATTAGTAGTCATACTAGCTGCTCCTGCTGTTCAGAATTCCTATTTAAACTCTTCAGAATAACTCAGATGGTTTATATTTGAAACAATTTGGGAAGTGTTCATGGGAGCTAGTACTTTTGCTGGGCTTTAATACTGTACTCTCCAACTGAGGGAAAGTAACATCTGGAATTACAGACCTCTTCAGTGTCTGTTCAGCCTGGGAAAATAAGAAGACAACAAATACACCTGAATTTACAGGGATCCTCATATTGTTGTTGCACTTAAAAGTTGTGTAATTTGATCCACCTGACTGATTCATCTGGCTCCATCTGTTTAACAACAGAGAATGGTAGTAGGGAAGCCTTATAAATAAGTACAACTTTGACAGCATCAATTCCAATTATGCTGATCCAAGAAGAGATGCTTGGCTGTCCAGGCACATTCTTTAAGAGAAGAGTTAAACTTGTATACTCAAGGAAATATTTTCAGGACTAAGAAAAAACATGTCCAGTTTTCATAGGCTCTATTCTGTTAAATACCATCCCTGAGGAAAAGTACAAAGTACAGAAATGTTCTGTGGCTGCAGTCACAAAGTATGGAGAGACAGACATTCCTTTCTCCACCTTGTTTTGTGACAATGTAGTGGCTCATGCTACTAATTTTTTTATTGCTCCTGAAGTACATTCTTTTTCAGATGCTGTAGTTTCCCCCTGTTACAAAGAAAACTGATTGCCATGCACAAAGCATATTCATCTTTGTTCCATCCTCTCAACCTTTCACATTTGACATGTTAGGGAATTGGCAATTATCAACAGATGGTGCAAATTAGAATGTCATGATGTTACTTTAAATTTTCTCCAATGGCAGGTTATCTTTCTAATAAATCGAGGGGTTAAGAAAACACAAAGATAATATTTCCTTTCCTTTAACCCATTCACCTTTAGTCTTGAAGTAAGTCCAAGAACCAAAGCTAGTAAATCCACATATTTTGCTAACTCGCTGATTTAATTGCTCAATTAACTATTCCTTAATTTATCCCTTAATCCAAAAGTTTCTCCCTTAGTTTGATCCCTTAATCTGGAAGCTGACAGAGATAAAAGCTAATGTCTGTTATCATACAACAAAATTGTTAGAAGCAAACCACTCATATGAAACAGAATGAGAAATAGTTAATGAACTGAGGACTGAAAAGGGTAAGGTAAAATTGCATTGATGACTACTTACTAAAAGCAAAGAATATTCAAGAAGAGGGAGGCTTTAAAAAATGGAAGGTTTGAAGTATTTGCCAGTCAATGATCAAAGGTTACCAAACACTAGAATTCAAGACTGGGCTAGTGTTTTTGAAGCATATTGCAGAAATTTTTAAGATT
The DNA here is from genome assembly GCA_013399195.1 of Dicrurus megarhynchus. Lineage (NCBI taxonomy): Eukaryota > Metazoa > Chordata > Aves > Passeriformes > Dicruridae > Dicrurus > Dicrurus megarhynchus. Next base: position 20,543 of record VXAD01001102.1, read on the forward strand.
CTGACAAAATTCTTAGTAAGCACTATTAATATTTCTTATTATTTAATTAATTTGAGATAAATTTCAATAATTTTATATTTAAGGTGTTTCCTTTTTAAGCATTTTGTTGAGAAATAAAGAACTCACAATCAGTTTCAAAATAAATAAAAGTAAAAAGCACAAAATATGTAAAGTATAAATTGCCCTAATCACATAATTCACAGGGAAAAAAAGTCACTTTCTAGATTAAAAAGATTCTGGACTCTCTTTCTAAGTTAAACTAGCAATCAGATTTATTAGAGTTAAACATTTTGCAGAAAATAATTTTGTGCTCCCTGGTTAATCAGACATCCGCATCTATTTCAACAAGGGCAGTTTGGAAGAGCATGCTATTTCGGTGATCTCTTTGTATCATTTGCTCTCTGTTTAGGCTTATTTCCTGAGCCTTTTTTTTTAACCTTGGACACTCAAATTCTTTAGGGTTAACTTATAAGGAATCAACAGATTGGGATAAAGTCACTCAAAGTTTATACAAATCCTACTTGAAACTTTAAAACTATCTGGTTAAGTGAATTTTTTAATATTAAGACTATAAAAAGGTTAAAAAAACCCTAACAAGCAAAAACCAGAATAAATTTCAAAATCTTTGCCTTTTCATTCGTTTATTAACTAGTATGAATTTTCTTGGCTTCATTTTTTCATGAACTGGGGGTCTGACAATATCAGATTGTCCTAATCATTCGGGATTTTGAGATTCCATATTTTTAAGACAAAGTTTACATAAATAAATAAAAATTGTTATTAAAACAGGTCTATACTGATTTATATCTTGTAAGCTTCTTTTCTTTGCAGTGTTTAATTTGGTAGTAATTTATTGAACAATGTCCTTTTAAATATCGATGATGCTCTATCTGTTCTGGAAAGAAATGCAATTACAGAGTTTCAATCTTCACACACTTCTTCCGGGCTTATACTGGTATACTAACTTAATTATCTTAATTGAATTACTCTTGATTTACACTGCTTTACCTGAGCTACAAATCCAGCCTATGAAATACCTGACCTGCAGGCATATACGCAGAAGTTTGAGGCTTTTACCTTCAGTATAGTAGATGGTATATATGCATAAAAATATTTCCATTCCTAAATTGTAAAAAAACAATTCAATATTTTCCTATTGTTTCCTATGAAGTTTTGCATAGACATTTCTTGGGCTATATAGGTATGCAATATATCCTTGAGCTGTAAAAACCATTCTAGGCCACCTTCTACTTCTACCTGTTTTAAAAACAGAATTCCTATCCACTTCAGTGGGAGGAATCACTTCCCTGGAAAAGATCATCCTTTTTTTAAATTATTGGAGGGAAACAAAGAAGATGCTTTGAAACAAAGTCCATTCTAGTAGCTTAATATTTGTTATTTTTTAGATTCCTTTTCAAAAAGCTTGAAAGAAGCATGGGCAGCTGTATCGATGAGAAGATTCTTTTCCATCAAGGCTTGAGTACAATGTCTTTGAAAGAGCCTTTTTAGAAATGCTAGCATTTGAAAAGGACAAACAGGGAAACAAACCTCAAAGGAGATGACAATAGTATATGGAGAGGAAGTGGGTGGGTTTAGTGCATCTTAGAAGCAAAGCTCCTTATAAAGGCATTGAAGAGATTTAAGGTTCTATTTAGTGACAAAAGGAGTTATGGAATGAGGCATAATTTTCCCACAGGATTTTTGTCTTTTGATGTTTTTGAAACAAAAATTAAAAAAAAAAAAAAGGGTAGTTTGTGATTTGATAAGCAGGAAGTTTGTGTAGGAGAGTGTATCTATTTGTAAAGGGGAAAAGTAGTATGCCACCACTATTCTGATATACGTAAAATGAATTGAACTCAACATTCTTTGAGAAAACTATGAGCAAGTTGAAAAAACATGTATTATTTGAAAGCACAGTAATTCTCCCTCGCCATTTAATATGTGTGTACTCTCTGTACATTAAAAAGAGATAGTCTTGACTCAGTTTTAGGTCTACACCTGATTTTAAGATTGTCCTACAACTTTATGAATCTGGAAGCAAACTGCAGCAGTACAAAATATCTATACCAAATCTAGACCTCTCTACTCAGAGTGGACATTGACCGCAAAAATGAAATAGCCTGGACTTAAGGTCCCTGCAGAGGACATCTCCACTGTTAGAGCACTTCTAGAACATTTTGAACTGTAATTTGCCTGGTAAAAACCCCACAGAATTAATCATTATTTTTGTGAGAGACAAGGAAAGGAGTGATGGAAAATTCTTCCTTGCTTTTAAATTAGAAGTGCATTATTTTTAGTCTGTGTGTCCTAAGCAGGTTGTTCATACTGAAAACCTTTTTTTGGGTGAATACTCTTTAACTGTTGCAGCAATACAAAAGTTGTTTCATCCTCCTGAGATGCAAATTTCACCTTGTGATCCAGATACACAGACTCATTTATAACAATGTGAAGCCAATACTCACTCATCTCCTCCATATGGCTTATATCATGGCATATATTTCCATGTGTATACCTTCAAAAGCGTATGAATTTATTGTAATACTTTGCTTCCAATTATCTAGACTATTCTACTACTCCTGTTGCACTATATGTCAGTACGATGGGAAGGATAGGGCATATGGTCAGAAATCTTACCTTTAGAACATTTTGAAAGCAGATGAAATTCCACATCTATTTGTTCAATCACTTTAAAGTTTAAGAGGACTTAGACATGGATAGACCTGTTCTCAGATTTCCAGTAGGATTATTCTTATATTTTTTGCTGTAATTTCAGTGCGGAAAAATGTGCTAGCAAAATCTCAGAGCTAAAGTTTGCACTACTCCTATTCTTCCTTACATTAAGCCTACATGTCAAGTTGCACACTTAAAACTACAGGTACAAGACAGCTGAAAAATGTTTCCTCAGATATAGGCATAATTCTACACAGAATTTATAATCACAATTTGGTTTCAAAACCATTCTCAAGTCCATGCTTGTGATCCAGTATATAACAGTCATTGCTCCAGGCCTGAAGACTGCCTGGTAAATGGTTGTAAGGAACAGGAAGAAAAGTCAAAGCATAGAAATAGGGGACTAATTTCACTTGAAACAACATGTTACTTTGTCAATTTGTTGGAAATTCTGTTTAAAAAAACCATTTAGTTGTTTTGGCATGTCAGGAGACAGGAAGAGGACAAAATAAGTACAAAAAAAGAATGAGCAAAAATTATTAAGGTAGCAGGAGGAGGAAGGCTGATGAAAAGACTGTGTGACAAGTAGTGGAAGTTGGAGACAGTACTGATCACAACATTTAGAAAAAAGTGCAGCTCATTCCAGAGGAAATATTGTCAGGATCTGTTGATAGCACTGCTCAGGCTTCTATGCCAACTTCACTCTTTAGGGGACTTACTAAAAAAACCCAAAGAAATAATAAAGAGGAAAACTCTAAATGTCATCCTGAGTTGTGAAGTTTATATTAAAACCTTAAATTGTGTGATTTTATTCCTAAGCTTTCTTTTACTGACAAAATACCATCATCTGATTTAGTACTTCACAGCAGAGGCTTTAACCTACCAGTTCTTTGTGATAATCAAGTCACTACAAAGGGCACAGAAACTCAAGTGTCAAGCAGTCATATGGCTGTACCTCCTTTACACCCACTGAAGGAAGCCCACACCCTCTTGCATTTGTATAGTGAAAAAAAGGATGAAGGAGGGAATTTGCCCTACAGGTGCTAATGCCTTCTGTGTTGCTATTACTCCATCAGGCTGCCCTCATTATCAGCTAGAGGCTAGTTCAGCCTCTCCAGACTTTTTATGAAGTCCTGCAGACTGAAAGCATGCCAGACTTTTTACCAGTGCTTCTGATTTTGCATCAGTACAATCACATTAGGTGAAAAACACATGGGAGAATAAAATCCCATAAATGAAATAGAAAATCCCTTTGGATGATTAGTTCAGACCAATGTTAAAAGAATATTTTGTGTGCATGTCAGGTTCTTTGCCAGTCTCAAAGTAGTCATTTGGATTCACTTCATTATAGGCACTGCAGTACCTTAGGAGAGAAAGAGAGAAATGGAGCGTGAGACAGAGTAATAATAACCCTTGAACAATGAAGTCTTTCTCCTAGCAGAACTTCAAATAACTCAGACAACTATCTTTTAATCAAATATACAAGCAGCAGTGTAACTGAATTCAGCATAGCTAGCATCCATGAAGAGAAAAAAAAGCACAGAGGAACTCAAAGGAAGAGATGCTAGATAAAATGAAGGGAGCACTACATCATGGACTTAGACTTATATAAAAGCATGAATACCAACTCGACAGCAGAATAAACATAAGCTGTAAAGATGGTCTGAACTTTTCCTTTTTGAGTCAATAGAACTTTCCCCACTGACTACAGCAGGAGAGAAAACAGGCTGTTATTCTCCAGCCTGCTTCTTTCTACTAGTCTGGTTCTTGTTCCCTACTTTTCCATTATGATTTTCTGGCATGTGTTCTCCACCTTCATCCTGGGGGGTTCTGCTGCTTCATCTTCTATATTTTAAATTTTCTTCTCCTGGTTGTGCTTTTAAATTTACTCTTTTTCTGACAATGATATTTTAAATAACCCAAATAAACATTGCATGTTAGGAGCAGCTAAATCTCAATGATGAGCAAAGGACAAAGCTGGTTTATGAAAAGTACTAGGCAAAAATTAAACAGAGTTTAACTCCTAACATACTTGTGTGAATTCCCATTTGTCCTTCTTATGCTGAGTGGGTGAAATACTTGTTAATTGGCTTTACCACTGGGCTTTTCCCAGATATGAATTCCTATATAGAACTTTAGGTTCTAATCCCAATTCAGTAGAATTATTTACTAGTGCTGAGTTTCAAGAGTATAAATAGTAAAGATGACCCAAGTGTCTCATATGTCTCCATTAAAATGTTGCTTCAGATGCAAAAAAAATATCCTGTGCAAGCATATATTTCTTTCAGATGTTGTTTACAATGTATTTCACTTCAAAATTTAATCAGTATTTGTAGAAATCAGAGAAAGTTTTTTCAAATGGCTAATGAATTTATCTTTTTTTAATAAGAAAAGACTTCAGTAAATATTTTAATAACTCTTTATATAACCATTGGTTAGCATGTCATGGATGTTTTCAGGAAAATCAAAATGAGCCCAATTTGAAATTTGATAAATGAAAACAATTTGAAACTTGCTGTAAATATTTAATTTTTCCTTCAAATGTCATTAATGAACAATTTAATTGACTTTGGTAGAGCTATTCCTATTCTTGAACCTAGGCACGTACTTACATACCTTATGTAATGAGGGTGATGTAGGCAGTTACTTCATACTTTTTTGTTTGTTTGTGTTTGGTTTTGTTTTTGGTTTTTTTTTAACTTTTACCCTCATTTCAGCAGTCAGATGTAACTCAAAGTTACGTGTCTATTCCAAACTAGTAATCTACTCTTCTTCTGTGGTCAATGGAGAAAGATAATTCCTCCCAAAGATAAGGTGTTTGTGACTGCTGAGATGAATTGCTCTCAGAAGGTGCTGTGTTTTCTTTGACTGTAAAGGAAAAAGAAATAACTGTCATGACTAGAATCTTAAAGGATGGACAGGAGTGCTTTGGAGTGATGAGACCACTGTAAGATACTAATGATTGCTTGATTTCTGCTACTGCTTTGAAATTTTTTGGCTGTGCCTTCTGAAATCAAGGAAGCATCCCGCAGCAAGAAATCAAAAAAGTAGGTATTGAGCTGTATGTGACAGCTTATTACTTTTAATTCTTTTGTTGTTGATCATCCTGCCTTGATAATTCCGGAGGACTTCTTGTCTCACCCTTCTTAGCAACAGCTATGTTTGTTCTACATTAGCTTAATTCAACTAAATTTATGAATGGACTGAATTTTTTACTCTATTTCATTCCTTAAATTCCTCATGAAGCAGGTGAAAATGTATATTTCTGCTAAGCACTGACTGAATCAGAACTGATTGTTCTTTTTTAAAATACTTAAAATACTTGGTTTTTTTTTAAAAAAAAAATCATTGTGAACATGTTTATTTCCTCCTTTGATACTTGACAGGTCATATTTTCCACTTTTCATCCTACAAGTGGTGAGCCAATTTGCTACATGTTTTCAAATTGTACCAATAGGTGGCACTAGAAATGTCCT